>JAQFZP010001054.1:0-23207 GCA_034695745.1 Geophilus truncorum | reverse complement strand
AACTGTTTTATAAAACGAAATTTTTTTGTTTCATTTTTCCTTCGTTTTATGAGCTGTTTTTGAGTGTAATAAAACTGCATTATAAAACAGAAATGTTTTGCATGACTGTATTTGCGACTTACGCGACCAGCATTATTTAAAAAAATAAGGTAATCGAATATATAATTAAACCAATAGTTAATTTCTTACCTGTATACTATCACTTCTTCCTTTTTAATCCATTACATGAGTAGAGAACGTGGCCGAAATTAGAAAAAGCGACGTGCGCTAGTCGAAGCGGTGAAAAGAAATGGCGCCTACGATTGCTGCTAAGATGAGAAATTAATAAAACGAATTCTTAAAATGAAGAAAAGAGTCTGTTTTCATTTTAGCTTTTAAAATTCATTTAAGACTTGTTAAGATGAACTTTTTATAATTTTTTCGTCTTAAAATCAATTTTATGGTGATAAGATGATTCAGTTTTAGTTTTTGAATGCACCTTTCGATTGCTTAATTTATGACATTTGTTTTTGAGTAAAAATTATGCTTAAAATGTTTTGGTTAGCTTTACCCTCGTGATGCTTCATAACAATGTTTCACACAGAAAAATGTAAAATTTAAAAAAAAATGTTTTTTATGGATTTTTTATATTTTAGTAAATACCGTATTTAATATTTGATAAAATTAAAAAAAGAAAATAACACCACAACAGTAAAAGACACAAAAACAATCTCAATGTCTAAAACAAAATAAAGTTAGACAAAAGTAAATTAGAAAATAATCAGAAATAGAAAATCAAAATATAATTTTTATAAAATTAAACACCCAAGAACTTTTAATTATGTGAGACACTCTAAACTTTAAACGTATGGTATGTTACGTAGTAATATAACTCAACCGAGTGAATTTAGCGTATATTGCTTTCTAGGACGTCTTTTAAGATGTAGAAAATAGTTTACCATAACGTTAGTTTGTTTCTTGATATTATAACTGAAGGTGCATTTTAACGACATAAAATGAATTTTATTCATAGGCACAATTGCTATTTATTTGCTTAGTCTATGTTTTATTACAAGTTATCTCCTCGCAAACAAAGGCTTCGTATTTTGTCTTACAGGGGTCGTCACCCCATAGTCCGTTTTCAGCAATCAATAAACCGCAACCATGATATTTTCTATTATGTACGTCAAAGTATGAAACAAAGTTTTTAAAATTTGGTTCCTTGCCTGTTGATATCCAGTGCCAATATTTGGTATCTTTATCATCGTACTTGGTAAACAGACCCATCCACACATCTATAAAAATAATTTAAATTATGATAACAAAAAAAAAACAACAATAAAATTAGAACAAACGTTTATCCATTGCTTTTGCTTTGTCGGCGACTACTTTGTTTTCAGCCCAGTTGCTGATCGATGCCAGTTGATAGCCATTTTGAGCGCATAAAGCCTGGGCTTCGTCCCATGAAACTTTCGCTTTCATAAAGTAAAATTTTTTTGTGCCAGAACTCAGCATTTCGAATTCTGACTGGATTTGAGTCGCAGAAAATAAAATAACGAAAAACAAAACAAGTGACTGATTCATTGTAGAAAATGAAAATGAGATTGAATTTTCATTTATGTGGTTTATAGCTGTAGTAATTGGAGTTCATTTCGTAATCTCATGTTGCAATCATGGTACTGTAATTTAAAATTTGAATCGTAATATTCCAGCAAAACTTGTTTTTATTTTCACTGCAGTGCAATTTCGTTTTGACCGTTGGTGGGACGGTTGTTGTGACCTTTGGATCTTGGCAAACATATCCAGTCTTGAACGAATTACAACGCCAATCTGCCCAATACCCTCTTTGCCACTCAAGACCACTACAGTAATCGTTAGTAAGAGTTCTGTCTCCCGTTGTTTGGGCACCAGTTAGTGTAAATGGGTTTTTCGCCGTCCTGCCATCTCTAATCATCGTTTGACTCTCGTCTGCCAGACCGAACCACAAATCTAATGGAATAAAAGAAGAATGCTAATAGAGAGTTTGTGAGAAATTGACTTATAATGCTAAGTTCTCACTGGGTAAGAATTTTTTTACATAAGAAAAATTCTTACATAAGAAAAATTTTGATGTAAGCAAGAAGTGTTCACACTAGGTTTTTGCTTACATAAGAAGCAAGTATAGCACAGCCAATGAGAAGCCAGAAAGCACACTAATAGAAAATTCTTGCTAAAATAATATTAAATGTGGGGGTAAACATTAAATATGAGTAAATGTTAAATGTGGGGGTAAATAATAAATGTGGGGGTAAACATTAAATGTGGGTGTAAATAATAAATGTAGGGGTAAACATTAAATGTGGATGTAAATATTAAATATGGAGATAAATATTAAGTGTGGGATAAATATTTAGTGTGAGGGTAAACATTAAACATTTTTGTGCAAAACGTTCTGGTCAAAGCAACTGTCACTGCGCATGTGCACAAAGTTGCTTGTGATTGGCCAGGAGTTCTTGCTTATAAGAATTTTCTTACATAAGTAGAATCTATTTCTACTTATGTAAGCAACAATGAAAAGGGGCATTTTTCATTCTTATAAGTCATAAGAATGTAAGAATTTTGAAAATTCTTACCAGTGAGAATCCACCATAAGATTGACACAAGTTCTTTTCCGTAGCTTTTGCAACCAGCTTCGGCTTGATCTTTGTTAGTACGTTTCTTATGGTAGTAGTAGATCTTTCTATTGTTTCAAAGTTGGCTGGTTGGAGTTTCTACACTTGCCAGACTGGAAATAAGTAAAATTGAAAATACAAAATATATCTCCAAACAATGCATTTTTAATTTGGAATTAACTTTTCTATCATTTGCAGTTATTAATATAGATATGCTCAAGTTTAATCAGATTTATTTAAAGTATTTTCCAATAAATCTTGGACGAACTGTTAATTACAGCCATTAATTTTTTTTAATTTTTACGTTATTACTACCACAATGTATATATCATATACAACAAAAGCTCATAAATTTCAACACTAACCGGAGAAGACATTTTTTTTAAAGCGGTGATTAAACTTCCATGTTTGGTTTTCTGTAAACATGCGACTGACGTGCTTGTCACTTTTGCTACACGAAACAAACTTCAAATTTCTATTTATCATTTTATTAAAGTTTATTTTTTATCTCGTCTTACCAAACTGATACTGAAAAAAATTTTGAGATACAAATAGTATCGAAGTAAAAGTTGACGAAAGTGTTTTAACGTTGTTTCAATGACAAAAGTGTTTAACGTTCGATGAACGTGATTTATGTTTGCATATAACTTAAGTGTAAATAGTTTGTAAATAAAGACGTTGGTCATCTACTGACTAAATTGGTTCACATTTCTAATCTAACAAAAAATAGAATAACGATAAGCTTTTTTGTTTGTAAAAATTCTTTGTTTGGTTCGTGGTACAGCGCCGAAGTGGTCATTTTTTTAAATCTAAAACATTATTTTGTGCAGATGGCATCAGTAGCTGCATTCAAAAAGATGGGTGTTGTGTTAAACAGTGTGTTGTCTTAAGAAACAAGCATCCTGATTGGTTGAATGCACGCAACACACTTAACACTGCTTAACCTTAACACTCAAATTTTTGAATGCAGCTACTGAAATTCCTGACGAAATAAACTTGATTATGCCAAATGGCGTCATAGACATTGCAATAATTGTTACAATTTGGTGTTATAAATTTTTTAATAGATCTCTACATCCAAACACATAAAATTATTTACAAACTTCTTTTTAAGACTTCACCCAATCAACACAAAGAGGCAATACTTCCTCACAAATAAAACCCTTTACTTCCTTAGCAAAGCAATTGTATTTATCCCAACATAGATTATTTTGGTTGATTATGAGACATCGGCCGTCTGGATTTGCATTGTTTTCACACCAGTTTGTATACTTTGGTGGCAAACCTGTCGTCACCCAATGCCATTTCGCTTCGTCATTTTTTTTGGTCCATGCTCCCAATGCAATCCAAAACCCTGCAATAAAAGGGCTGATATTAGAAACTTAATAAGAATGTTTGGTGACAGTAATACTATGTGTTAATTTCACTTGTATCGATATGAATTATGAACTAGATTTCTCTCATTTTAGTTTAACGTTCTGCCACTATGGCGCCAAATATTACAGTAGAGTTAGAATTATTGTGGTGAATGGTAAAGGCAGACTTTTGAAGGTGAATTTACTGAGAATATTAATAACATCAACATTTCTAGCAATAATATTGCAATGCTAACAATGTTGCAAATTAGCACTAAAACTCTAATTGAATAAAGATTGTTAATTTTCTAGAAATTTTTTAAATAAGCAATCAATTTTAGCAGCATTTTTCTGTGACAACCAATGATGAATGTTTTAATAATAATTTGCAACCAAACTTTGTTATTTAACAATCAAAAAATTTTGTGAATTTCGATTGTTGTTGAAAATTCTTGAGTGTTAATGCGTTAGTGAAACCATTCTCTGATTAGTTTATTTACTTGTACTTGTATTATTATGTATGTAAATGCACCATGGAGTATTATGGTGCATTTACATAATAATACAAGTACAAGTAAATAAACTAATCAGAGAATGGTTTCACTAACGCATTAACACTCAAAATGTGTTGTTATTTGCAAGAATTTTCAACAACAATCGAAATTCACAGAATTTTTTGATCTACCATAATACTCCACCATAAAATTCACAGTCATGTGATTTCAATGCAATTTCTTTGATTTGTCCGGTGAATGACGTTGTGTACAATGAAATAAGCGGTTGGCGCGCGTTTTAAACGTTTTGACGTCGTTTTCAGCCATCAAAGCGAATGTAAGATGTTAGTCTTGCAGAGAAGGCTAAGATGATGTAAGTGTGAGCAAAAGACTAACCTTCTTTTGCGGTTTTTACTTTTTCAGTAATTATTTCGTCTTCTTTTTTTTTGGTAATAGTCGCCAATTGTAATCCCATCTGGGCGCATTTGGCTTGGGCTTCAAAGAATGTTTTCGCATAGTGTTCTACGTAAAAGTAGAATTTTTTTTCATCAACAGTGATGTTATCGTATTGCGCTTTAACAAAAATGGCACAAAGACAGATTATGAAAAACAAAAACAATCTTTCTCTAAGATACATTTTCCACTTAACTTTTACGAAACATATGCATTAATTAATCATGTAGCTAAGCTAATTGGATAAACATATTAATTACAAACATTAAATTTATTTTTATTCTCACATAACAGGAGCTCATAAAACTTGATAATTACAACACTTAACTGTTGGACATTTCAAATTTTAGAGATATCTTAGAAAGCTAGCTGTAAATCGAAATTGCCGTATGACGAATCGGTGTAGTCTGCGCAGACCATGTGATATGCAGTCGAGTCCGCTTACAACGATCTCGGTTATAACGACATTCCGCTGATAACGACATTTTTATTTTTCCCCAGCCAAAACCCTACTCAAACAATGCTAAAATAATCCGGATGTAACGACATCGGATACAGCGAAAATCCGGTTATAACGTCATAAATATTTAGCCCCTGCAAGTGAAGAACCCGGTTATAACGTTAATATATGTGGTTTTTTTGTGTACCGGTAATTTTTTTTATCTATGAGAGATGTACCAACTAAACATAGTCTTTTCTTATTTTATTACTTATTAAACTTCAGAGGCAACAAAATAAAATTTTACTATGAAATCGTGTATAGTGTCAAAATGTCGTTACCGTACAACCAAAGTATCCGCTTATAGCGTCAAAATGACATTATAAGCGGAGCTAATCCGCTTATAACGTCATTTTGACGTTATAAGCGGAGTCGGTTTTAACGACAATCGGTTATAACGACATTTTTTTGGCGGTTCCTTAAATGTCGTTATAAGTGGACTCGACTGTACATCGACTATTTTTTTATTTCTGGCCATACATGTGTCGAAAAAATTTAAGCCGTAAATCGAAACTTATTCATAATCATATTATCCCGTTGTAGCTAAAATCTGCATAAAGAGCAGCTTTATAGCTAGAGGAGTGTATTTAGAACTTTTACAAAACCACAAGTTGTGTTGGAAAAATTTTTATCAAAGAATTTTTATTTTTACTTTTAGTGGAAAATTTTTTTACATCTCAAGACAATGTTATCAACAATAAATCATTTTCCAACGCTTCACTGTTGAGAACAGGTGGGCACTCTGTCTTCACAAACAACTCCTTTTACATTTTCGTTGTAGCAGTTCTGCTTTACCCAACAGTTACGAGTTTCGCCGATTATGGTGCAGTTGTCTTTCTTATGTGTGTTATTTGTGGGACACCACGATGTGTAAATTGGTGTCAAACCTGTTGACCACCAATGCCAATATTGATTACTGTCTACGTGCAAAGCAATTAGACCAATCCAAAATCCTGAAAACAATGCGATTGCTGAATCATAATTTAACTATTATTTTCTATCTTATCAAACCTTTGTTTTTGTCTTTAGTTTTATCTGTGATTAATTTATTCTCTTGGGAGTTGCTAATGGATGCGATTTGGAAGCCGTTTTCGGCACATTTAGCCTGAGCATCGAACCAACCTCCTTGTTCTAATAAAAAATAGAATCTTTTCCCATCGACATTAATAGTCTCATGAGTTTGAATGCATTTAGTATAGAAATAAATGATTAAAAAGATAAAAATTCCACCTCTGAAGTACATTTTGTTGTTTTTTTGAAGTGAAATTGCTTTGATTTATATTCATTTTGGTCATTAAGATGATACAGTTTATTTGGTTCTCGTGTTACCCGGATGATGGAATTATGATGTTAGGTCGTTCAAGGTTAGGCTGATTTATTTAAAGTATTTTTCATTAAATCCCGGACGAACTGTTAATTACAGCAATTAATTTCTTTTATTTTTACGTTACTACTAACATGGCGCATATATCATATACAACGCAAGCTCATAAATTTTAACACTAACCAATGAGATGGCACGTTATAACATATAAATTATAAACTGCATAGTAAACATAAGTTCAACAATCAGTGGCGGATTGGGTCTAAAATGTCTACCGAGAATACACGTAAAAAGTCCTTTTCAATGAGGTCTAAATTGATGACACTTGGTGGCAAAATAATTTGAATTTTCTGATTTTAAAATCAGAAAATTCGACATGTATATAATTCACATTTTAAAAAAATCTGTTTTTTTTTTCAAATTGTTTTCAAAATACTCGTAGTTGATTATTATTGAAGAAAACCATGTAAACGGAGCAGATTTAGATTCTTGGTGTTTTAAAAGTTAGCATTTGCGCAAACAGCAAATGCGCAATTTATCAAGACAAAAAACTAAAATAAACGTTCTAACTTTTTAAAATGTAATTATATAGTAAAGAACTGACTTAAAAAGTGAGGGAAAGTGACTCGGTATTCTTGTATCCCTTGCCACTGGTTTGCTGCGGGCAGCCATGTTGCGCAGATCGCATGTCAAGTAACAAAACATTGTCATGTAAACAAATGTCAGTAATGAGATTTAAAAAACTTGAGTTTGAGATATAAAAAAACTTGAGTTTTAGACATTGTAAATACTAAATGGATTAAATTTGAGTTACAAAATGTTTGCTTTTAATTATTTTTATTACTTAATTAAGTACAATTTATATTTTTTTCTTGGCAAATGACACCTTTTGCCTGTCTGAAACAATTGTCTTCTTCCCAGCAGCCACTGGTGGATATTAGACCGCACATTTCGTTATCGGGTCGTTTCTTAGCGGTCTTAGATGGGCACCAATTTTCGTCTTTAGGTGGTTCGCCTGTGGTCCACCAAGTCCAAAAAGGGAGGTTGTCCTTACTTTTCTTGGATCCAAGTAGTCCTATCCACATCTCTAAAAAAAAAAAAAAAAAAAAATGATTTCCACCAGATGGCGCCGGTGAATGAAACTAATGAAGACTAACCTCTGTTCGCGGTTTTCACTCTTTGGCTAAGAATCTTATTCTCTTCTTTACCGTCAATAACTGCAATTTGTAGGCCTAACTCGGCACATTTAGCCGCAGCTTTGTAGAAAGCCATACTTTCCGGGACGATGTGGAATCTTCTGGCACCGATGGTTACTACCGAGTTCTGCCCTTGAACATAATGAGTTGTCAAATAAATGAGCAGACATGAAACAAGTCTCGATTCGAAATTCATTTTCATTTCTGTTTTACTAAAAGTATTTTCCAATATATCCTGTTGGACGAATCGTTAATACCAGCAATTAATATTTTTTTATTTTTACGTTACTGTATGTATCATATACTACAAAAGCTCATAAATTTCAACACTAACCGGAGATGGCATTTTTTAAAGCGGTAATTAAACTCCCAGGTTTGGTTTTCTGTAAACATGCGAATTAATTTTTATTAATTAATCTTAATTTATCTTACTACAATTTTCTTAAATTGTAGTGATTCCCAAGATTATTATTCTCCTTTGTAAATGTAACTTTGATGTTTCATGCTGTTTCATCTTGAATTCCTCCTCCACTAACTACACTGGTCGTGGTTGGCATTGTTGGGGGATGGGACGTTTGTTGTGACGTTTGGTGGGACGTTTGTTGTGATCTTTGGTGGGAAATTTGTTGTGACCTTTGGTGGGACGTTTGTTGTGACCATTGGTGGGATCTTTGGATCTTGGCAAACATATCCAGTCTTCAACGCATCACAACGCCAATCCAACCAACACCCTCTTTGCCACTCAAGACCAGCAAAGTAATCGTTGGTAACAGTTCCGTCTCCGTTGTTTGGGCACCAGTTAGTGTAAGTGGGTTTTTCGCCGTCCTGCCATCTCCAATCAATCTTTTGACTCTCGTTAGCCAGACCGAACCACAAATCTTATGGAATAAAAGAGGAATGCAATAGAGAGTTTGTGAGAAATTGACTTATAACGTATACTATAACGTATGAATTGTGAACTGCGTAATAAACGAAAGTTCAACAATCAGTGGCGGACTGGGTCTAAAAGTTTCTACCGAAAATACATGTAAGCGTATTTTCCTCTTGGGAGTGACGTTTGAGTGATGTTTACGTGACTTTTTCCAGGTTTGTTACCCCATTTAATTCGACAACCGTCGTTAATGTAAACGCGACCAACTTCGAATTAAGTGGGATAACAAATGTAACTTTTACACTTGAATTTTAAAAATTTTAAATTCGAAGTTTAAGTATCGTATAAACGTAGCATAACACTTGGAGCCCACAACAACAACAATTATAACAACAATAATTTTGTAAGTTATAAATATTAAATCGATTATTGCTTATGTTTTCAAAAAGTATGTATCACGAAAAGCTTTTGCATACAAATTGAACCTCGTTATAACGAAACTTAAAGATGCTTATAATGAGGATACATACTGTACATCTATTGTTTTGGCAAATTCTTTGTAGACAAATTCATTTTCATTGCGATTGACACAAGTTCTTTTCCGTTGTTTTTGCAACCAGCTTCAGCTTCAGCTTCGGTTTGGTCACATGTTTCTTATAGTAGTAATAGGTCTTTTCATTGTTTCGAAGTTGGCTGGTTGGAGTTTCTGCACTCGTCAGACTGGGAATAAGTAAAATTGAAAATACAAAGTATATCTGCAAACAATTCATTTTTAGTTTGGAATGAACTTTTCTATCATTTGCAGTTATTAATATAGGTACGCTAAAGTTTAAGATAATTTATTTAAAGTATTTTCCAATAAATCTTGGACGAATTGTTAATTACAGCAATTAATTTTCTTTTAATTTTTACGTTACTACTACCACAATGTATATGTTACGACGGATGACGGGAATCGACGGATCACGCGAACGAGGCCCAGGACTGTGTAATCCATAATCGCGATAAAATAAAATTGTGCTATTATTGTTAACTTAAGTTTAGGTAACATTTGGAATACTTTTTGATGATTAACGAATGTAGGGTCTTCACTACTTACAACAGTATAAATTGTCTTCATTTCTTTTTAAAAATTTCAATTTTTTTTTAAATTTAATAACTCCGGTTCTTTAATACATTTACAGAACTGCCACTATTGGCTGCTATTCACTACTGCCTGGACGGATCACGGGAATGACACTTCCATTCGATTAACAGGACCTTTATTAACAATATATAACCCCATTCACATTCGGTTTTTTGATTATAACTTTTTTTTTATTGTGACCTCAAGTTTGCGATTTTTTGGGACGAAACTTGTTGAGTTGGGCTACCGAATGCACTTTGTTTCATGTTTCTAACTATAATAGCGTTCTTTTAATTAAACTTTGAAAATGGGTCAATAATTTTGAAACACCCTGTAATATAATGCATCTTATTGGAAAATCTTGTTTTGCTCAACATTTTAATTGCTTCAACTGTAGTAACAAGACCATGTGCTCCCCTTGTAAATTAATCAAGAAAGATTTAAGTTAAAATTTGTCAACAATGTTTTTGGGATTGGGACAATTTAATCATTGTAGAATTTTCAACAATTAATTTATACTACATTAATAATTTTTTTAGGCTGAACAATGCAATTTGTGTCAACAATATTTTTTACTTGCATTGTTTCAACAATACGTACTTTCGACACTTTTAAAACTTTAAGGGCCAATTGCATCAACAAAAGTTAAATCACCAGTTAATAAATCTGTGATTAAGCTAACTTGAGATTTTAAACTTTTAGTTTAAAAATTTTGTTGCACTAACACAATCTCAAGTTAATTAACCGCCAATTTGTTAATCCATCAATTTAAATCTTGCAACTTGTTACCGTACAATTAATTTGATTGGCTGATTTTAATCATGTAATCTCTATTTCAAATTTACTGTCTGTAGTGAAGAAATGCTATGTTATTACATAGTGCATAGGGTAAGGCAAAATAACATGAAAAAAATTAAATAAAAATTAAGAAAAAACGTATTAAAGTTAATGAAAAAAATATAATTCATATAAAAAATTTATATTTTAAAAATCATAAACTAAAAAAAATATTTTTTTGGAATTTTTTTTATGTTTTCTGCTGTTTTGTATTTCTATACAAATTTAGTTTTGCTAGTTATTTCAGCAATAAAACTCTTTAAAAAAAAAAGTGTATTTCAACAATGCAAAATCCATCACAAAAAACAAATATCCTTAAAAAATGTAAAAAATCACCAAACCCCGGATTAAACGTGACACAAGTTGACGTTCCGCTGTTCCGCACACAGCGCTGGAATTCCTCGCTGCAATGTTGCACATAAACATCGCGCATGCGTTGTCACCTCGTCCATGGAGTAGTTCAGTTCGGGCAAAGGAAGTTGTCGCGCGTCGGCGGAGCTCAGTAACGCGAGACTCGCGAGACCCCCCGGTGCGAGTTGTGCTTGTGATACACGCGTGACTGTGTGTGGGCTTGGAGAGTGTTGGGTGGCAGTGAAGCCACTGTGACGGAGGGGTAGCGACGAATAGGAACTTTATTCAGTCCAACTGTGGATAAGATCTGTTTTATGGAAGTAAATTGCCAACACTTCCCCTCCTCAGTCATCCTTTACATAGCTTTGGTGGATTGTGAGAGGATTGAGTCAAGTGGATAATGGTCTGAAATGTCTAAAATAATGAGAAAAATTAAAAAAAAATTGCAGAGTGTATATTTAAAGTATGTTTGGATTTGTGTTGTTGTGAAGTTTGAAATACGTGGAAATAAATATGGTCTAAACTGTTTAGATATTTTAACATTATTTTAATTTTTAATCGTTATTTTAGACATTTTAGACCATCTTTATTTCCATCTATTTTATACTTTTATAATGACTGAAAATTTAAAATAATTTTGACAAATGCTTTTAAATGTAAAGTCTGATATTAGTGTATTTGTGTTTGTGATGTTGCGAAGTACAAAATAGGTAGAAATAAAGGGGTTGGTAGAAAAAGAGGAAGCGGAAAGGAGGAGAGGAAAGGAGGAATGGAATGGAGGAATAGAGAGCGGAAAGTAGAAAAGGAGGAATGGAAGGGAGGAATGGATCAAAAAATTCAAAATTCAAAATAAATTGTCATCATCCCATTTTCTCCATTTTCAACCCCCACACTTCAAGTTTTTAACTTATAGAATGGAAAAAGTAATGTAAAATCCCACGATTAATTCTTTGTCCTCAGCCATTGCTTTACGTCACATAATATCCAATATTCGATAATTTTACTTCTCTTGAATGAATCTATTACCGTGACTGGTAAATTGTGTCACAATTGTCATTTAATTATTTGCCAATGTCAAGCTTGAAAACATCTTAGAAGTAAACTTGCACAATTGCATTGACCTCATTTGAGATTTTGGGCTATTTAGACTGATCAGGACTGATATTAGTTGATTAGTTCAATAGTTCAGCAAATTTCAATATTTTTTCTAATGATTCTAACAAATTTCTAATGATAAATGTTCCCTTGCCGTAACTTTCTTCAATGCCAAATCTTGTCCATTATCACTTAAATAAACTGCTAACAAAATTTCGTGAGTTGAATGTAAACACGTAAATTGAAGTGGAGGATTAAAAATTTCAAAGTGGGTGTTACAATTGAAAATGGTGAGATTAAAAATTAAAAAGGGAAAGATAAACATTTAAAAGTAGGGGTTGAAAAATGAAGAGTGGGGATTAAAAACTTAAAAGTGTGGGGGTTGAAAAGTGAAAATTGGGGTTGAAAAATGAAAGATGGGGGTTAAAAACTTGAAGTGTGGGGGTTGAAAATGGAGAAAATGGGATAATGACAATTTATTTTGAATTTTGAATTTTTTGATCCATTCCTTCTTTTTTACTTTCCGCCTATTTTCCATTCCTCCATTCCATTCCTCCTTTCCTCTCCTCCTTTCCGCTTCCTCCTTTTCTACCAACCCGAAATAAAGATGGTCTAAAATAATGAGAAAAAAAATTTGAAGAGTGTATATTTAAAGTACCGTATGCTTGGATTTGTGTTATTGTGAAGTATAAAATAAGTGTAAATAAAGATGGTGTAAAATAATGACTAAAAAATTAAAATATTGTTAAAAATGACAAATTTAAGGTTAAGTTTTTAGTGCATTTGTTTTATTGTCAGATATAAAATAGATGACACAGTATGGAGTCAAGTGACCGATAGTCTAAAATGTCTAAAACAATGAGAAAAAAAATTGAAGAATGTAAATTTAAAGTCTGGTGTTAGTGTATTTGTGATGGTTTGAAGTATAAAATATATGGAAATAAAAATGGTCTGAAATGTCTAAAATAATAACAAAAAATTTTAATAGTAGCTGCATTCAAAAACTTGAGTGTTGGGTTACGTCACTCCCGTTTTATTAGTGTGTTCAAGCAATCAGGACGCTCATTTCTTAAGACAACAACACACTGTTTAACACAACACCCATCTTTTTGAATGCAGCTAATGTTAAAAATGTTGTTGATTCGGATTAGTATCATAGTCGATCTGGATTTTGTATCGGATGAGTTTCGGTTTGGTTTCGGACTATAGAAATTTACCGATCAGAGTATATTAATCAGATTGATGGAATATAAATTTTTTTAAACAAATCTTTCAATTTTTTTTTTTTAGAATTTAATATTTGATTGTTTATGAATTACCGTATCATTAGATTTTTCTACTCTAAATCCAAACGTCTAAAATTATGTTGAAATGTTTAAAATTTCTTCCAAGTAAATGATGAGTGTTGGTTGAAGCGTTTCTAAACTGCATCCCATAATTCATTGCACGTGAGAAAAGTAAAGAAGTAGGGGGATTGTTGCAACTGGGGTTGCTGCCAAGTGCTTCATCTTACTTGTTGCGTTTTTCCGTCAGTGCCAACAGGACGCCATAAAACTTAGCAGTTGGCTGCACATATGGTTGGCAAAACTCATTACTGACATTGTTGAATTTATTCTTGAGGATGCTTTTTCACTGTTAAAGGGTTATGAATTTAGGTGGAGTTCTGAGATAGACCGGTTTACTAAATATCACTTTTTTTTCTTGTATTTGAGTATTCTTGAAGAGGTTGAAAGAATGTTCATTGTTGATTAAACAATGTTGGGAAATAAGTTTTATTGTTTTTGTTGAAAGATGTTTGGATGTGTATTGTTGTAAGTTTTGTTGAAAGTTGAATGTTGATAAACCAATTGGTTTGAAAATTGATTGATATTTACAACAATGCAATGTTTATTTTTTGTGTAATAAAAGCATTGTTGCAATGCTGTTATGTTTTTTAACGTTTTTTGTAATTTTTCATTGTTGAATTGCATATGAAAGAATGCATTGTTGAAATACAATAAATGTAAAAAGTTTATTGTTGATGTAAATAGTATTGTTTTTCCAATTTTTTTAATTATTACAATACGTATGCTGCTTTTAAAAAAAATTGTTTCAACATAGTTAACAACTACAACAATGCACAACAAGAGAATGTTACAATAAAATAATTTTTAAGTTTCACAACAATACAACTAAAATATCAAAATTTACAACAATGACAATTTTCACATTACGCATTTCACAAAAAAAAAATAAACAATGCTTAGAAGTTTTATCAACAATGTATTGATTTGTGATCTTACATTGTTAAATTGCACATGAAAAATACATTGTTGTGTTGTGTAAATATCATTGTTATCCTACAACAATACCAATATCAAATAAAATCAAAAACTCATCATTAAACAACAAATAAAATCACTTTCATTACTAAATCACCAACACCACACATTGTTGCACCAACCCAATTAAACCAACATTGTTATACATAAACCTTAATTCCCACCGACTTTAACTGCGAAAAGAAATGATAAAGTGGCTGTTGATGACGGTGATGATGATGATGTCAGTTGGAGACTTTTCTTCTTCCTTTTTTTATTTCTTCTAATTTTTTTTTCTTTCTACATTTTATTTCTTTTCCTGTTTTTTCTTTCTCTCACTGTATCATAAGCGGTTCTTGTTTTTCCCACCGCAGTGTTCGACCGGAGAATTTATGGACACGAGAGTAGAATTTTAAAGACACAATAGTGAAACAAAGGAATGGAGGGACAGGGATGAAGAAAAGTGTGTGGATTTGCCCCTGGTGGTCATCAATCAAGTTACTGGTCACTGTTGGTGGGAAGTCATTTTTATTTTGTACAAGAAGAAATTGATCTTTTCACAGTTTGTGTTGAAGTTGAATTTGTTGTGCGACATACGAATATGTCTTCGCTTACAAATGATATGTTTAAACTTTGCCACTGTTGTGGTAAGTTGTAAATGTTACTAAGAAATGTTTGTAAAGATGTGGAACAACTGTTGCTAATAGAAATGTGTATCAAATGATGTAAATTGTAAAAGCGTTTGTTTCTATCAATGAACATGTGATATTTAGATTATCATAGAAATTTATATAAAAAGTATATATATAAAAGTGAATTACAAAACACGACATTTTTTTTATTTATTTGATAAGTTTAACAATGTCTGTTTAAATTAAAATATCTTTTGTAATATTGTTTGGGAATTGTTGTTCAACATTGTTGACATTGAATAGCTATTGAAATTATTCAACAATTGGGTTATTATTATTTATTGATGTTGTTTGGTTGAATAATTGTTGAAAGTTAAATTTTTAAACAATTAGCTGAGAAATTGTTCATTTTTCAAAAATTGTAAACAATGTCAACATCAACAATCAGTTAATTGTTTAAATTAAAATTTATTAATGTTGAATGTTTATCAATTGAATATCACACATCGTTGGACAGTTATTTAACAATGTTAAAAACTCACTTGAATGAAAATACTATTGTTGAAACTTGTTAAAAAAATTAATAAGTAATTATTGTTTCAATTGTTTAAATTAAATTCTGTTAATGTTGAATATTGACTAATTGAATATCACACATTGTTGACTAATTATTAACAATGTTAAAAACTCACTTAAATGCAAATACCATTATTGAAACTTGTTATAAAAAATTAATAAACAATTATTTATTTAACAATAAAACTGCACAACTAATAATAACACAAAAACAAAATCACTATTCACAACATCAACAATAATAGCATTACAACAATTCTAAAAACCACAAAACTGAACATACCCTTTAATCCACTTCTCAAAAAAATCAATATCATAAATCCAACACTAAAAAAAATCCAAAAAAAATTTATAAAAAGAAATCTCAACTTAATTCAAAATAAACAAACATTTTTTTTAATTCTAAAATTATCCAAAAAATTCTCAAACAAACCACTTCCGGTGCAACTAAACATCTTCCCCACTAGTTTATGTGAGTTGGCAAAATGATATATCTGCACTGACATGACAGACAGCAAATCCCTTTAACTCCGCCCTCTTTTGGCACAACAGCCAATCACAGCTCACCTGGGCTTGGCAGTCTCATTCTGTCAAACGTCAATCATGTTTTACTTTATTTGTTATTGTCAAACTTGCTCTTGGAATAATGATTTTGCATGACATCTCTGTTGAAAACATGTGCTACAATGCATGCTGTATTTATCTTGCTATTTTTCAACATTTGTTTGGGGTTGCCATGGTAATTTTGTGGGTTGTCTTTGATGATGCTGCAGTTGGTGAAAGGGATGAGTGTTTTTGTTAGAATTGCATTAATTGAATAAACTGTTTTGATGTTCTTTTGGTGTGTTTCTTTGCAGTTTTCTTGTTGATTGTTGTGTTGTGTTTGTTGGAGAAGGGTTCAGGGGTTTTAAATGTGTGAATGGTTGTTGGGGTGGAAGTGTGAAGTGAGTGATGAAACAATCGTTTTGATGTTGTGAAATGTAAGATGTGAATTGTAATTTTGTGTTTTTTGGATGAATGGTGAAGTGGTTGGTAGAAATGTGTTTATAATAAATTTATATTAATAAATAATTATATAGGAAATAATTAAATTAATTTAATTTGATTAAATTTGATTAAATTTTCTGTGTTATAGCATAATCGTAAAGAAAATATTATTTTATATTGTTTTGTTTTAAGCTGCTATTGTCATTTTTTGTTGGATTTTATTTTAGGGGAAAATTGTTAGCAACAATGTTATAAAATAGCAATGAAATTATAATTCACTAAAGATTTAACGATGATCTCTAATTTCAGTAAAAATTTATTGTTATTTAGCAATCAATATTTTTATTATAAATTATGAATATGAATATTGTTGAAATCTGAAAATTATTGCTAATAACAATAAATTTTGGTTGTTAACTTTCTAGATTTGTTTAATTATAGTGGAAATATAATTACTTTTGTAAGAATATTTTTTTATTGTTGAAAGGTTTGCTAGAATTGTTACAAAAAAAGAGATGAAAAGAAATGAATGTTGTAAATAGTTTGGTTTAGATATTTGGAATTTTATTTATTTAATAACAAATTTAACAACAACGCTAACAAACTATGAAAGCCGGAAAGCTGTTAAAAAGATTTTAACAATAAAATTAAAAATTATTCAACTTTCAACAATAAAATTTATCCAAAAATTAAAAATAATTGAAATAAAAAAATAATTATAATAAACAAATAAAAAAATATAATTATAATAAAAAAAATAAAGAAAAAACTTTGAGCAAAACTAAGCTTTTAAAACATCAACAATCCACTTTCCACTCTTCACCCTCTTTCCCCATAAATGCATCCATTTTCTTCTTTGATGGAATATGGATCCAACATTGTTAAATCCCCCAAACACAAACCTCAACAAAAAACATAATGTCAAATATGGATTTAATCCATTCTAGAAAACCTTGAGTGCTTTAACACACATTTCCTCTACAGGATAAAATAAAATCATCATTTTTTAAACATAAAAAAAAGTCAAGTTGTAAAGAATAAATAGCAAGGCCTTTTGGTATATGTGGGCGTTGGTTGCAGCCCCCTCTCGTGTTGAGAGTGTGAGTTGGGCGTGTGGAGGGAGTTGCCTTCATTAGGAGCTGCAAGGAGCTCAGACCGGTTGTATAAATATATTTTTTTTCCTTTTCTTGTCGTTGACGTATCGCAGAGCCTCGAGAACACATTTTAATTCACGGAGAGTTTTATAGCGTTGGTGTCGGTTTGACTTGTTTGTCACGGGATGGAATTCGCGAGTTGAAATTTGTCGTTGTGGATTTCGCAGACATGCGAAAGCCACAACTTACAGTAGCTTGTATATTATTTTGTAATTTTTTTTATTTTTTGACTGTTTTATTGGATTTTATATTTTTATTATTTTATTTTTAATAATTGTTTTTTATGTTTTTATAAATTATTTTTAAAGTTATTTTTATCAATTTTTATGTAATTGTATTGATTTTTATCATTTTAAAATAATTATTTTCTACTATCGTATTTGATCAGTTTTTTGTCATTTTTTAATGTTTTTAATCTAATTTATTATTCAAAAAACTAAAACATTAGATTAAAAACATTAAAAAATTAATTAAAATCAACAAAATATTTAAAATTTACAAAAAAAACTGATCAAATACGGTAGTAGAAATTTTTTTTTAAATGATAAAAATAAATAAAATTTAAATTTAAATAAAAACTTACTATTTTGCATTAATTTTATTGATTTCAATTATTTTATCAATTTTTTTTAACTTATTTTGATAATAATTTATTTTTTTTGCTTTATACAGTAATTCCTCTTTATATGGTTAATCAGTGTGATTTGCATGTGAATCTACACTCTCCTCTAACTGGTCACAACTGGTGACTCCATAAAGCAAATTGGACAAGTGACTAACAAAACGGAAGCTTTTCTCAGTTGGAGTCTTGTAAAAGCGAAGAAAATGACCATTTCTTGCATGATGTATTTTGATAAGAAGGAAACAACATAGCCTGGCGTCATTGTATAGTGAAAGATAACATTAAATTCAAGACTTTATTGTTATAAACATTTGATTAATTTTTATTTAAAAATAATCAAGTGAGATAGATGCAGTGTATAAATATGCAACAATAGATAAATTATTTTAAGTTGCTGTAGTTTAATTGATGAAAAGAAGCATTGTTTCAGTAAATTTTAAATGGTAAAGAATGTTTCTACTATGGTAATAGTAATGATAAAATTTGAAATTTACTATTGTATATCACATTTTTACTGTTGAGAATCACATTATAATTGTTGAAAATCACATTTCGTTGTTGTACATCTGTATCACAACAATTTATTATCGTACTAAACAATATTTCTCCCACAAATAGTGAAATTTTTTCCGTGTTGAAACTTTACATTTTCACCATTTTTTTATATCACTGTTACTACAATCACTCATTTCACTAATAGTTAAATAAAAAAAAATACCATTTTAACCAACAATATCAATCATTACTAAAGGCCTCATTTATATTGTTACACATCTTAAATCAATCCATTTCTCTACATTTCACCAATTTTTGCACTGTTACTACAATCACTAATTTCATTACTAAAACAACCATCTCAACCAACACTTTAAAAAACATCATTTCCATTGTTACACATCTCAAATCAATCCACTTCCAGACACAACTCGTCAAAGCCGTGACCTAGGGGGTTGTCCGCTCTTTTGTGCCGCTCAACCCTCGCAGTCATTGCCCGCCCCGTTACAACCTCCGCCGTAAGATCTCCCGCCACGTAGTTCAACTGCCGTTCTTTGAGGGCAAGAAAAGGGAGGGCGGCGGACCCAGAGCCTTCACCCCGGCATCAAAGGCCGACCTCCCGTTGAGAGGCCGGCGAGGTACGACCCTCCAATTGCACCGTTGCAGGGGCTGTTTGGCCTCCGATCGACCCGCTCTGTGTCGACGGCAGCTGGGTCGGCCGCCCGCCGGGAGTCGACTCGCTCTCCCCCGCGAAGGCTTTTGAAAGTTGCGTCAATGCCAAGGACCAAACCCTGTTTTGTGTTTGTCTTTTGTGCATTGAAGTTGAAAGAATTTAATAAAGGCGAGTGGGAATTTGGATTTGGGTTTGATTTGGTGTTGGAAATGATGATTGTTGAAAAGTGGTTTTTGGTGTTAAAATGTTTTGAGAAATTTAAAGGATTTTTGGTGATGGTGAGTAATGAAATTTTGATTGAAGTGTTTTCAACAATGTTTGGATTGGTTGTTTTGAAACCGTGCTTGTTTTTATGGGGTTTAAACAATGTTTAGTTTGAACTTACTTTTGAAATTTAATATTTTTGTTTTAGTGATTTAAAACAATGATTTTGACCTTTTTTTTTTTTTTTTTATTGTTGGTGAAAAGTATTATGTCTGATTTAAATGTTTCAACAATGTTTGAATCAATTATTTTAAAACAGTATTTTTTTTCTTGATTTTAACAATGTTTAGTTGGAAACTACTATTGAAATTTATTTAAAAATTCAAAATAATTTACAACAATATTTTTGTTTTAATAATTTTCCAAACAATATTTTTGTTTTAATAATTTTCCAAACATTATTTTAAAATAATATCTGTTTCATTATTTCAAATTATGTTTCAAATTATTTCATTTTTGATACCGTATACATGTTTCAAATTATAAACACCAACATTATTTTGATTTACCAGTGCTTAAAATAAAATTAAAAACAATGCCTCTATTCATTATCTAACATTCAACAATATTTACATTTTCAATTTCAACTTCACATCATATTTAACAAGCAAATTTAGCCTTTCCAACACATCAAACACATCAGGGTCATTTCAAAATGGCAGTGTGTAATCCTTGTTCGAAAAGCCGTACATTTTCACTTCGATGGGGTTTATTTATTATGCCAACACAATCTGATTTGGTAAATTGAGTTTTATCCTGAGTGATTTGCCAAGGATATTTGACCCTGTGTGAAGAGACTAGTTTTACATATGTTCTCTTTTATCCCTCTGCTTGTGCTGTGTTGTTAAGCGGATTATGTCGATTGTGCTTCGAGCCAGAAAACGACTGCTCACTCTGAATCTGCTCTAATGAATTCAACAATAAGCATTGGGTTGTTCTATTGTTGAAGGTAAACTTAAAGTGATATTTTGACTGGTTTTGTGGTTAAAAATGTTAATTGTTAAAGATGTTGTGGATTTTGGGTTTTTGAAGAGAAGAGTGAAGTTTGGGATTTTGGGTTCACAACTGAACTGGGATTTAAGGGGTCTGATTTTGTAAGGTTTTGATTTTAATTTTGTTATTTTTTTGGATTTTTGAAAGAATTGTGAAAATTATTGGTTTTGTTGATTATGGATTTTGTATTCACATGCAAACTGGAATTAGATAAGTTATAAATTAATTAATGAAATTTTGTGAAGTTTTGATTTTAGTTTAGTGTTTTGTGATTGATTTTTGTTTTATTTTAGTAGTTAAATTTTATAGAATTTGGCTTTAATTAATTTTGTTCCACTTTTGATTTCACCAGTTTGCTAGAGAATTACACTAATTAAATATTAATTAATTAGAAAAAATTAAAAAAAATTATATCTTAGAAACATTTTTACTTATAAAATTAAAAATTTCATGTTTTTACTTTTAACTCAAAATTTTATTGTAAAATTTATATTTCAAATAGAAAGAGTATTTTACACAATTCTTCAACTGCAACGACATGTGTATTAGCGATTGGAAGCTGGAGACACGCGGTATTGGCAAGGCTCTCACGTTGCCAGGGATTTGTCAGAGGCTTGGCGTTGCCATGGAAACACGCCATATCAAGCTTGGAGTGCGCGAGAAGTGAGCGACATGGCAATGTCCAACGTCACTGCAAAATGGCTCAAGTCGACGCAAGTGGAGGATAAGAGAAATGGACTCAACTCGAATTTTCCCTACTGTTCTGTCTTTGCGAGGTGCAAAAGCCATTTCCGTCAAAAATTAATCTGGATTAAGATTAAGATTCTGGTGGGAAACGTTTTCGGCGAAGGTCTTAATTTGAGTTTGGAATTTTAAATGGTGAAGTTTGGTGAGTTTTAGTGAGAGCCAATCAGAATGGAAGAAGGAATTACACAAGTAATGATACAATATAGCATACAGCTACATACAGTAGCATAAGTGTAAAAATAGAAAACAACTTAAACAATAGTTTCACTAAATTCGATTTGTTTTGTGAGTTTTATTTTTTTAAATATGTGTTTGTATTAGAACTTAAAGTGAAAACTTAACAAAAATTGTTTTGCAACAATGCTTTTATAGTTAAAAACACATTGATTGTTTGAACATACAGTATATTTTCTTATTGTTAAAAAATTATTTTAATCGTTTATTGCTACTGTATTAAAAATTGATCTATATTGTTGAAGAAATTTCTTTGATGCATTGTTGAAAAGATATACCTTTATGATACTTTTACATACTGTAAGTTTCATAGTTATTTTATTAAAAATTGATTTACATTTACAAAAGATAACTTCATGAGCAATTTTGATAACAAAGCTGCAGTATATAAATCCACTACGAAAATTGAGCTTTTCTAAATGAACATTATTTAAAATAAAAAATAAAAAAAATATATTTTTTAATTAATTTCTTCAACTGATGACTTAACTTTAGAAAAAAAAATTTGAAGGAAATTTTTCAAAGAAAATAAATTATGTTTAAATGTAAAATAATAATGAAACATATATATATATATATATATATATATATATATATAAATTTTACATTTTTTACCATTTCATGATTTCTCTTTGAAAAAATTCCTTCGAATTTGCAATTTTTATTTTTATTTTTTTATTTTTTTATACATTAAAATTTTTTTTTTCTAAAGTTAAGTCATCAGTTGTAGGAATTAATTAAAAAAGCTCGTCCAATTGGGAGAGGGTAGAGAGCTTCTTGTCTTCAATGAACGCGGGATTAAACATGGTGGGGCATGAAACTCGAGTCTCAGCTTCAAAGCTTTTCTAGGTCTTTTCGGATTATGTACAAGCTTCGAATGTTGTTGCTCTTCTCTTTCTCCTTTCCCACCCTCTTTCTGTTCACTCTTATTTTTTCAGCGTTCTGACTACGTTTAGACAACAATAGAGACTTAAGTGGAAAATGCTGTGTAACAATTAAGTCAAGTTTTGATTTTTGTGTATATAGTCGGGGAAACAAAAAACGTTACGTTATAACAGAGTTTTAACAAAGGATCTCGCTATAACCGAGTACGTTATAAACTGGTTCCACTGTTCAGTAGAATAACGACATTTAAGAAACCATCTAAAAAATGTCGTTATAACCGATTGTCGTTATAAGCAAGTTATCTCCGTCAATACACGATATCCGCGATAGCAAACTACGCATGCGCGATGCGTTTTGCGCCCTCTGGTGGCAATCTCTACAACTGTCATTGAGTGCCTTTTGACCATGGATACA
>JAQFZP010001053.1:0-23212 GCA_034695745.1 Geophilus truncorum | reverse complement strand
AAGAGTGGGTTCTCGCACACACTTGTCCTCGCACTCTCTACAGACGTACGACTCAGGCAAGCGTCCAGCAAGAAGTGCCTCTCTGTCCTAAGGAGTCCCACTCCCCAGATGTGACACACCCATCGCAAGGTCTCTTGACCAATCCGCGCGTTTTACCGCATCGGTACTAAGAATCAGGTATCCAACGGTGTTTACATTCCAAGAAGTCAAACAAGCCCTCAGGTGGTATGTTTCATCACCCAAGAACACATGTGAGAATTAGGCTTAACCAAGGGATCTCACTATTAAAATATGGACTTTTAATAGTGATTCTACTTTATAAGAATTGAAATAGCTCGCTAAGCCTTTTTCTCTTCTCAACCCGAGTTTAGCATTCAATCACAGTAATAAATTAAAGAAATCTCACTTTAGCCATTTTGTCAAGTTGCCATGGAGATTGTCAACAGTAAGGGCGCCTTCCAAATATTTAGAGTTTACTAAAATCTGGGCTCAAGCCAATTACGGTTTTTACAACCGTCACAAGTACTTCTGGAAGCATGCAACCAAAATGACCATGTACTAAAAGGCTTAAACTAGGTTCAGAATTCAGAACCTTAAACCTAACTTATAATCCTAAAGTAAAACAAGAAATAATTTTTTATAATTCTGCCTCTTCTCACTCAGTCATTAATTAAATTTTAGTAGTTTTTAATTAGTTTTTATAAATTTTATTTATAAATTTATGAATTTCGATTCTATGCTTAAATGTCATAGAAAATTTGTTAAAATTATTTTTATTTTTGGCTTTTGAAGAGATTTAGTCCATGTTTCTATAAAATTCGAAGAAAAAAGTCTATTTTTTGGTTTATTTTGTTGAAAAGTTTGTAAATATCGATTTTTTTTTTTAAATAAAATTTCTTCTAAGTTTTAATTGATATTTATATGAAATAGAATATTGTTTATAGGTTATGATCCAGATCATTTAAATAACGGGAATATAATTATTCATCTGACAGTCAGATGCATTTTTTACACATTAAAAATCCAACGTCTCCTATTGGTCCCTTTTATCCCCTACTATCCACAGATTTACGGACCTATACAAACCAAAACAACATACAGGGAATCTCATGAGTCATAAATATAAAATAAAATAAAATTTCACAGCGATTAACTGTACCAGGAAAAATATTCACTTTCTTTATTTACATCGCGGAGCGCCATCTGGTGTGAAATTCTACTTTTAATCATGGCACTGATCAAGGTTTGTTGTTTTGACAATTCAGCTTCGCAAAAACTAAACTAAAAACCCTAGCGAAACAAATGAGATTTACACAGTTTTTCAGTAATGACTCAAATCAAACTATGATGCACACACTCGACCTGACGATGACGTAATTACTAAGAAAAGTAACGAATTAACACCAACACTGTATATCTCGAATTTCTTCATTTTTTTTTATTTTAATCGCACTCGCACTCGCACTCGTGGCTAATTCATGTCATTCAGCACTGAAAATCTGCTCAGATAGTGGTAAGTTTGAGTCAATGTGACGTTTATGTTGTCTCTTAACGTTTAACTAACATAAGTGCAAGATTCAATGGTGGATTTCTTATTCTTTTTTTTTTTTTTTTTTTTACTATTAAGGTGTGATCGTGTGCAGCCGTGATGGGCACTGCTTCGACGAAATTTCGCAAATACCTTCAAAATGGAGATGAATATGCAGCCATGCAAGTTTTCCAGAGTTCGCCGGATCTGCAGAAGAATTTAGATCCGAATATGTCATACGGAGATGCCTATAATCACAACACTCCACTGCATTTCACTGCCAAACATGCTATGAAACATCTTTTACGGTAATTTAAATTAAAATTTTAATTTTTTTTCAATGTTTAATGTGAGTTTTGTGATTTTAGGACTTTTCTAAACGACCTCGGTGGAAATCCGAATAAGAAAAACACAAAAAATGAGTCGAGTTTGCACACGGTGTGTCAGGTGCTACAAGCCAAGAGTCTCAGCACTCAAGAAAGACGTAGTATGTGCACTGTTCTTATTTTACAATGGCAAGGACCTGTTTTAGAGAATGGGCAGTACGAGAAAGTGGATTTAACATCTGTGGATGAGGTTGTTTTGATTTTTAATTGCTTTGATGTTTTTGTTGTTGTTTATTTTTAATTTTTTTGGCAGAGGAAAAACACAGCGTTGCATCATGCTTCGGTATCAGGCTTGAAAAAATGCGTCGAAGTAATAATCTGATCTGTTATCATGTGAGATAATGAAATAATTTCGGTTTATTTTTTTTTTTTCGATTTAAGCTCCTGGTTGCGCATGGTGCGCCGTTGTTTGCTGAGAACGACGAGTGCATGACCCCGTGTGATTTGGCAGAGAAGGCTGGGCATCTAGATATCGCACTATTTTTAGAATCTAAAATGGTTTTCGTACGTTTCAACACATTTTTTCCATATTTTTTTATTTTATCACTTGGCAAAAAAATTAAATATTGACTTTGATTTTATTTTTTATTTTTATTTTTATTTTTAAATTAAAAAAAAAAAAAAAGACCGAATCTGCTGATACAGTGAACGAGGCTGATCTTCTAATAAATCTCGATTTTTCCGAAGTAAGGAAATTAAATATTTTTAAAGCAAAAATTTAATTTTTTTTTTTTTTGGGGAATTTTTAATTTTTAGGCGTACAGTGGGTTGAGGTCACAGGATTTGCAAGAAGCGAAAGATCAGCTGCTTGTCGAGACGTCCGACATGCTTCACGTGCCATTATTTACCGCCGAAGCCCTTTTGAGAAACAACGATTGGTCGCGCGAGTCACTGCTCGAAACGTGGATGAAAGACCCCGTCGAATGTTGCGAGAAAGCCGGGGTTCAAACGCCGCCGAGTGCCCTTCAATTGGTCGCCACGCAGCAGGGAGAGTTGTCTGAAGAAGTGGTTACATACGAATACCAAGAAGAAAGTCTTAATTCGCCCATTAGAACTACACTTTTAGAAGCTGAGATTATGGTATATAATTATTTTTAATATTTTCATTGAAGTAATTAATTTTTTAAATTTTTTTTGCAGTGTGAAATCTGCACTTGCGTGTTTGAACCAACTGAAGAACCCGTTCCTGCCGCCTGTGATCATTTCTTTTGCCGTGCATGCTGGGAAAAGTAATTTTTATAAAAAATTTTAAGAACTTAAAATTTAAAAATTTTTCTGTTTTTAGATATTTGAGTGTGAAAATCCAAGCCGGCGACGCTCACATAATGTGCCCGGCGTTCGGTTGTTCGCGTCTGGTGCCGATAGACATCATTGAGAAGCTGGTGTCGGCAGATATGGTGCGCCGATATCTGCAGTTCGATATCAAAGCCTTTGTGGAGAGTAATCCCCAAATCAAGTGGTGTCCTTTTCCCGGCTGTGGTCGTGCAGTGCGTTTTCCCTTTACTGAAACGGCATCGGCGTCGGTTTTTGCAATTATGAAAACATCGCACGCTGTTGATTGTGGAAGTGGACATTACTTTTGCTGGGAGTGTTTTGGCGAGGCGCATTCTCCATGTTGTTGTGAGAAATGGAAGCTGTGGCATCAGAAAATAGCCGAAGTCAAACCGGAAGAATGTAAAAAAAAAAAAAAAAAATTAAAGTGTGTTACATTAAATTTCTAATTTATATTTTTCTTTAATAGTGAAATCAACTTGTGTCGAGACGGAAGATGCGGCGAATTGTCTTTGGTTGATCACAAATTCAAAGCCATGTCCGAATTGCAAATCGCCAATACAGAAAAACGAAGGGTGCAACCACATGAAATGCTCCAAAGTATATTTCGATTTAAATTTTTATAAAATTAAAATAAAACTTTAAATTTTTTTTTAAGTGTAAATTCGACTTTTGTTGGGTTTGTTTGGAGGCTTGGAAAAAGCACAGTTCTGCAACGGGTGGTTATTTCCGCTGCAACCGGTACGAGGCGGTGCATCGAGCGGAAGAAAGACACGGAATGCTGATCAGCGTTGCTGAATTACGAAATAAACAAATGCAAGAACTCAACCGATTCGTTCATTATTATACGAGGTTTCGTAACCATGAAAACAGTCACAAAGTAATTATTATTATGTAAAATTATTTAAAAAAAATTCAATATTTCAAATTTTTATAATTTTTAGATGGAGGAACCGTTACTCGAAAGTGCCAAAGAAAAAATGTTTCTTCTCGCGAGTTCGATGCCAGATTTAGAGGGTAAAATTAAAATAATTTAATATTATAATTATATAATTTTGAAATGTTTGTTGACAGCTGGTTCGGGTGAAAATGAAACAAAATTCGTTAAAGATGCTGTAACTGAGTTATTGAAAGCACGACGCGTTTTGTGTGGTTCCTATGTTTATGGGTATTATTTGGAGGACAACGGGTACAACAAGACTATATTTGAATTCATGCAGGTTGTGTTTTTTGAATATAAACAAATACCAACATTATTTATTTTATTTCATTTCAAATTTTTAGAATGAACTTGAAGAATGCACCGAAAAGTTGGCGCAAATGGTTGCCAGACCGTATTTGAGAACCCCTCGTGCTAAAATTATGCAAACAACTGGCAACGTTAAACGGAAAAGACAGGAATTTGTAACAGCAGTAGCTAAAGGCTTGATACCACCCGAAACACCGACCAACATGCGTCCGTTCGGTCGCAGAAGGTTTCCGGGGTTCGCCAGAATGGAGTCGGCGGAAGACGTAAAATTTCTTATATTAATTACATTTTACATCACTTGATTAATGCGAAAAATCGATACTAGGAGCAATTGACGCAGGCAATTGCGGAGAGTCTTCGCGATATGGATCCGAACGACCCGTGGGTGAAGGACAGTCGCGGCCTACACACAAATCTCACTGCCATCTACGACTGGCCCGAATACGACAGCGAAGAGGACATCGAGATGAACCAAGCGTTGGCAGCTAGTATTTTGGGAGAATGCGCGAGAACCGGATGTAACCGACTCCGTGCGAGAAATCCTCGTACTGGTGGGTTGCACGATTATTGCAGTTTGAGATGCAGCAAAGCGGCCAAAGGAGGCGAACTCGAAATTGGTATAAAATAATAATAATAATTATTATTATTATTTAAATTTGATTTTGACTTTTATTACAGAGAGTTCAGTTGTGTATACGTCCGATTATCAGATGGAGCTTTTAATAGCGCTTGAAATGAGTCGCTTGCAGATGATTCAAGACATGGAACGGCAGCGACAGAGAGCCGAAAGCGGCGAAAACGTCGAAAACGACGAAACCCACGAGTGGAACGAGGAATCGAGCTCAGGGTGAGAGTTTTCGATGTTGTGTGATGCAGAATTGTGATTTCTTTTTTCATTTTTTTTTTTTTTTTTTTATTATTTTTAAATTTTATTATTTGTGTGATTTTTTTTTATAATTTTATATATTGAATTGCACTTATTTTTTAACCAAAGACATTATAATTATTCAATTATTATTATTGTATTACAATTATATCATAATATATTATTGTTATTAATTAATAATATTATTTTAAACGGAATGATTTTTTTTTTATATATACAACATAGCCATGATCATGCAATACTTGTTTTATATACATATTATATTTTTGCATGCTCTTATTAAAGGAATGTTTACGTCACATTTGGTTTTTATATTTATTTATTTATTATAATTATAATTTTATTAGAATATTAATAATGTATTAACTGTTATTACCATTCAGTTTAACCATTAACAGCATTCCTAATTCCTCTTCGTGGCATTACGAACCCCAAAACATTAATTCAGCAGAAGATAATTTAGGTAACGACACTCACAATAACAAAACAACAACATCTAATTTCCAAAAAAATATATAATAAAATAATTTTATATTTCCAGTCGCTCAAAATGAAGAAATAACAAAACTCAACGAAACCCTCGAACAACTCATCAAACTAAACGAACCAATAGCTGAAGAGAACTTAGCGATGAAAGATGACGAAGACGACAAAAACATAGAAAAACAAACCTCGTTCGACACCGACACCCCTTTCGGCCCCAGCAGCAGCACAGTAGAATCCTACGCGACTACCGTAGACATCCCGCTCGACAAGAAACTAATCTCCTTCAAAAGCACCAGCACCGGATACCTGGATCAATGCACAGACCGGTCAAACCGACTGACCGCGTCGACCGGCAACCTGGTTACCCACACCGACCACGAATGGGACCGCCGGGCGGCGCTGGAGTTCCTTCGACAACCGTCGGAATGGTTCCTCACGTCCACTGCGAGCTTAGCCATCACGCAGGACGACTTAAGCGAATGCGAGCACCACAACCACCGCCTAGTGGCGAGCACAGGCAACTTGTCGACTCCCCCTCGTCCAGCTTACATCTCATCTAACCCCATCTTCACTTTGCGCCTAGTTTCTAGCGCCTTAGATTTGCCCGAGAGGCGATGCTGGGGCAGTGCGAGTAGTTTAGGAGCAAATCACGTGGAAGAAGCTGTTTCCGGCAGCTGTTCACCAGTTCGTAAACAGACTTGTCGTTTGTCGCTACGTAAACAACCCCATCTTCTACATCATTGGAACATTTTCCTCTGATGAGATCGGTTTTTAAATTTTTAATTTCAGTTATTTAGAAATCAAAACGAAGCTTAAATATGATAATGTTTTTTTTTTTTTTTTTTTTTTTTTTTTAGTATTTTGATTTTATTTTACCAATTTTTTTTTTAAATTTTTATTTGCGAATGTACTGCTAGATTTGTGTGCTTCCAGAGTTCCCAGACATTCCTAAATGTCCAGAGCCCCAGATTTTTACTGTCGTGTGTGATTGTTGTCGAAACATTGACTCTTCCCTCCTTTTTCACTCGTCTTTTACGATATAATGTACGTTGTTTCTTGTATAAGATGAAAACACGATGATTTTCTACTTACTAAACAAAAAAAAAACAAAAAAAAAAGTGCAGGAAAATGAAAAAGTTCTAGACTTTTTATGGTTGTTTATAGAGAGTGGTTTAAAAGTAACCAAAAAAAAAAAAAAAAAAAAGCTTTGAATGGTCTTTTTGATTTGTTTATTTCATTTATTATTAACTTTCTATCGAAAACTTCTACAATAATTGCCTATAGTTTGACAGTTTTTACTTCTTATCTCTACACAAACAAAAATCTGTGATTCTTTTTTTTAGGTCAAGAAATAAATGTTTTTATAATTAACAAACTGCGTGAAACATTTTCTCTTATACTAAATTTACATATTCATCTATTCGTTCATTTCTTCTTTATCTTTGTGATGTTCGTGGTCCTCGTGACCTCCGTGACCTCCGTGACCGTGTTGAGCTAAACCCGTGAGTTCGGTAAAAGCCACCGTAGCTACGGCTGCCACGAATCCGTACGCCATTCCTCGACTAAAGAACTGCCAAAATCGAAGGTATTTTCCAGGTTGACTAGGCGAGTAGCGCCATACTTCATTTCTGAAATTTAATTCTCAATGTTTCATTCAATATTTTCAATTTTCAAAGGGTTTTAAACCTGAGCCAAGGGTCTTTTAGACCTTTCTGCGCCAACATTTGTTGGACACGAACTAATTCCGGTGCATCTTCCACTTTGTATTTACGCCAGTCCGGGATTTCGTACGGTCGGACACCTTTCGGACTTGCCACCATGTTTTATTTATGGAGGTTTTGGGTATTTAGAGACTGTTTGCTCGTTTCTGTGTTTCACCACTGCGCTAGTAGGTTGCCATGTTTTTAGAAATGGCTTCTGGTTAGACACAGGACTGAGCCTAAGGTTTAGTGATGGGATAGGTCTGTTGATAGTTTGAAGTTTTACAGTTAGTCACAAATGTCGTCTGCTGCTGAGATTTATTTGTGGAGATTGAAAATGGTGAGTTAGATAGAAATTATCATTTTAAATTAAGAATTTTCTAATTTTTTTTTTTTTTTTTTTTTTTACAGTTTAAATTAAAAATTACTTATACTATCATTTATTTACGTTTAAAATTTTGTATATATTTAGGGTTGCCAACCATTTGGCGGGACTGTCCCTCATTTGAACCCAAAATGTCACAATTTGGGACATTGTGATGCAGTTGAGATATTTTTTGAATTTGCCACTAATGGGCAATGCGTCACAACGTTAGAACTATATTCTCAGATCTAACTCTTTGATCTGAGAAGCAAGAAGAAATAAGAAGTAAATTTTATAATAAATTTTTAAAACAAAAAAATGTTTTGCTAATAGCAAAATCGCAAAAAAATATTCTTTTAATTGTAAAATAGAACATTTTTTCTTTTTAATTTCTCAACTTTTAATTCTGCTTTACATCAAATTTTCACTAACGTTTATTATTCACATGATTGGCTTTTCATTACATCTTTTTATGGCTTTTAATCCTGTTTTCCAACTGTTGCACCTTCAAAAGAGACATTCTAGATTAAGATTAGGTTTAAGCTTCAATATTTCTATTTATATTTAAACCTTTCATTTGTTCCTAGTTAAGCCTATATTTTGTCTCTAATTTAAGCCTTTTAGTACATAATCATTGTTATGGCATGCTTCCTTTATTGATAAATCATCATTGTTGATTGTTACTCACAATGATGTATATGCTATTGTAGTAAGGTTTCTTTGCAACTGAAATGTCATTATTAAATCAGTAAAGCTCCAGCTTTGCTCAAGGCAATACATCTTTCTTTATTCTCTCTCTCTTGGCTTTTTCTTTTTCACTGCATTAACATTACCGGTAGCCCTAACTTTGTATTACTTTCGTAGACTGTCTACTACTTTATACTTGAATACTTTTTCACGAACACAGGGACTTTCTGATTCCTTTACAGTTAGCTTTTTACTATATCTTTTAATAACTATCAATTCTGTTTTGCTAACTTTTCATTGGTTTTTATATCTTCACAAAGTTCACTTTCAATTACATGGTATATTAAAGTTCTTACTGTCCCATTGCAGTGTTTTTATATCTTTTGTTCAACTGCATTAACATTAGACTTAACTTAGTAGTGTTCTCTGATTGTTATGTTGAGATTATTGGGGAATCTAGCAATTTGTTCAAGGTTCAACTAGAGACTTTAATGACTTGCTGTTGATAAGTAGGAATAATTTTAATTTTAATTGATTTGATATTTTGGCTGCTTTAGCCATCGTTTTGTCCAGGGGCGGACTGGCCATTGGGCAAAGGAGACAATGTCCGATGGGCCGGTACCCCTGGTGGGCTGGTGGGTATACAATGGGCCGCTGAGTTGGACTAAAAGAACTGTTGGGCCGACTCGGTAAGAAACTAATGCCTGGGCCGGTTTTAGGACCCAGTCCGCTACTTCTTCTTTCGTTTCGTATCTTTTTTTGTTCCGCTATGTGGAGTTGGACATCGGTTTCTTCACTCATGTCACTGCTTCAACAACAAATAACTCAAACAATAATATAAAAATAATAAACATTTAATAAGCAAAATCATAATCTAAACACATAATACAACTAACAATTAAATCATGAAACACAAGCACAAACACAAAAATAAATTAAACTCATGTCTACATACTCAATCTTAACCATTACATTTCAATCCTTAACTTATTACTCATTTACACTCAGCACTGATTTTCCATTCTCTTCTCTTTACACACTCCAATGCTCCACAACATTTTCTTGCACCTTCTACTATTGTCTCATCAAATCTGGTTACGGTACAATCTTTCACTTTGTATCATTTAGCTATTATTATACATAATATTTTTACAATTTAATATTAAACTCCATAACCATGTAAACAAACTTTATAATAAGCTTAGAAAACACAATTCAATATCAAATCTGGATTCTTACATCCCTCTCATTTTAAAACAAAATCACAAACAGAAAATATGTTTACTACACTAAAGAAACAAATAAAATAACAAAACAAATAGGTACTAAATGAAGAAATCAAACAACAACACAAAATTTTGTTAACTGCTGTCTACGTGCAGTCAATCTTCTTTCATCTCTTGTTACTGGTGGTAACTCAATGATCCTTGCATAGCCCAACATCAGCATCACAATGGGGATGATCTTCACATAGCCCAACCGAATTACCAAGTTTACATTTTAGTTCTATGATGACATTATTGACTACTAAAATTGATCCTGAAACTCTATTCGAGTAATATTATAGCCCATCCTCTTCTGTTGCAGAACTTCCCGCGTGGTCTTTGGCACTACCCCTACACTCACAATCAGGAAAAAGATTATATAATAGACTTTTGTCAGCATCGGTTTTTTGGAGCAAAAAGATCCAAGAAAAATGAAAGCTACAAAGCTAAATATTAGGCTCCAAAATTTATCAAAATTATTTACATTGAATAAAAGAATTCTACAACACAAAAACATCAAATTCAAATTTTACTCTAACTATAGATTCTCACAATGGTTACAATTTCTCAGTTTCCAGCTCAAGTTACAATCATTTGAAACTCATTCAATTTACCATACCAAATTAAACAAAAATTCACCTGGATTAGCAGGAACCTAGGGCACAGTGGGAGTTCTTCCCTCATCCACTGGCAAAAATTCTCTCAAATTATTTACACAGTAATAACAATAACATAGTCTCTGAAAATTTATCTGGATTGGCAAGAACAATTCAATATCAAAACTGAATCCTACACTGTACATGATTTTCAAAGCAATCTGGTCGTTATTGATGCGATATTGTTGAATGAAATGATCAAAAAAAAAGTTGTTAGTAAAAAAGTGATGAATTGTTAACACTATTATTTATTTACGTTTAAAATTTTGTATATATTTAGGGTTGCCAACCATTTGGCGGGACTGTCCCTCATTTGTGATGCAGTTGAGCTATTTTGTCAATTTGCCACTAATTGTTAATGCGCACTATATTAGAACTATATTCTCAGATCTAAATCTTGGATCTGAGAAGTAAGAAGAAGTAAGAAGTATATTTTATGAGAAATTTTTAAAACAAAAAAATATTTTGTTAATAGCAAAATCTCAAAAAAATATTTTTTTAGATACCGTAGCAGAAAAGAACATTTTTTTTTTCTAATTCTGTTTTACATCAAATTTTCATTAACTTTCCACTAACCTTTATTATTCATATGATTGGCTTTTCATTACATTTTTTTATGGCCCTTAATCTTGTTTTCCAACTGTTGCACCTTCGAAAGAGACATTCTATATTAAGATTAGGTTTAAGCTTCAATATTTTTAGTTATATACCGTATTTAAACCTTTTATTTGTTTCTAATTAAGCCTATATTTTGTCCCTAGTTTAAGCCTTTTAGTACATGATTATTCTTATGGCATGTTTCCTTTATTGATATATCATCATTGTTGATTGTTACTCACAATGATGTTATGCTATTGTAGTAAAGTTTCTTTGCAACTGAAATGTTATTATTAAATCAGTAAAGCACTTCTTTCTTTATTCTCTCTCTTTTGGCTTCTTGGTTTTCACTGCATTAACATTATCCCTAACTTAAAGGACTTAGCTTTATAATTGCTTTACAGTTAACTTTTTAGTATATCTTTTAATATCTTTTTATTCTGTTTTCCAATTCCAACTAACTTTTCATTGGTTTTTATATATACACAAAGTTTACTTTCAATAACATGGTCTCTAGTTCTGCCCCATTGTAATAGTGTTTTTATATCTTTTGCTCAAGGAAACACATTTATTCTCTCTCTCTTGGCTTCTTCTTCACTGCACTAAGCTTAGCCCTAACTTAAGGGACTTAGCTTTTTAACCGCCAAAATCGTCTTTCTGATATTGGTTTCGATGCTGATGCTCTTTGGGCGCTGCTTTTTTGCTCGGGTCTCATCACTCAATAACAAACAACTCAAACAATAATAATACAAAAATAATAATGAACATTTAATAAGCAAAATCATAACCTTATATTTCAATCCTTAACTTATTACTCACATTACTTCTTATATCGGTACTTACATTTACACTCAGCACTTTTTCTCCATTCTCTCATCTTCACACACTCCAAGTCCAATGCTCCACAACATTTTCTTGCCAATGCTTTCACTCTCACACCAACTAACTTATACCTAATTCCTATTATTGCTATTTTCTTTCATAACTTATATCTCATTTTACACCTACTATTGTCATTGACTCATTCCATCTTGTTACAATCTTTCACTTTGTATCATTTAGATATTTTTATGCATATCATTTTTACAATTTAATATTAAACTCCAAAACCATGTAAAACTAAACAAACTTTATAATAAGCTTAGAAAATACAATTCAATATCAAATCTGGATCCTTACATCCCTCTTCTTCTAAAACAAAATCACAAACAGAAAACTTAAACCATAAATAAAATATGTTTACTACACTAAAGAAACAAATAACAGAACAAAACTCAACAAGGTTCTAAATGACAAATTAATACAAACAACAAATTAATTGATCCTTTTCGAGTAATATCAGCCTCAAATCTGAGGGAAAGCAGACATCTGGCTCTCAAACTTTACTCTATTTTTAATCACTATCACTTTTTAATATTTTCTCGCTATGTTGCATCTCCAAACCCTAGAAGTAATCAACACAACACATGGTTTAAATCTTACATGTCTACGTAATGTGGTTGAGTCTAAACCCCATCTTCGGTTGCAGAACTCCCGTGTGGTCTTTGGCACTACCCACCACACTCACAATCAGGGAAAAGATTATATAATATGTCAGCATCGGTTGTTTGCAACAAAAATACCCAAGGAAAATGAAAGCTGCAAAGCTAAATATGAGGCTCAAAAATTTATCAAAATTATTTACATTGTATAAAAAAAATTTGCATCAAATTTACGTTTTACTCTAACTATAGATTCTCACAATGTTTACAATTTATCAGTTTCCAGTTCAAGTTACAATTATTTGAAACTCAATTTAACATACCAAATTAATCAAAAATTCGCCTCTCTCAAATTTTATTTGGATTGGCAGGAACAATTCAATATCAAATCTGGATCTTCTGGTCGTTATTGATGCGTTGTTTTTGAATGAAATGACCAAAAAAAAAAGTTGGTAGTAAAAAAGTGATGAATTGTTAACACTATCATTTATTTACATTTAAATTTTTGTATAAATTAAAAAAAAATTAAATAAATCTGTTTAATACACCATATAAAATCTCAAACTTCAGATTCTTTTTTTTCTCTTTACTTAACCCTTTCATTCTGCCTTTACTCTCTATTTTCCCAGCATTCAAAATCCCAAACAAGCTCACATCGCCTTCTAATTATAAAAAAAAGTCTTGTTCTAATCACATGATGTACTAGTTTGAGGCAAGTGTCCTACATTTAATGGAGCAAGCGGAAAATCGTGCGAGCCAGTCTAGTGACCTCAGTCAAGCAGTCAAGAAGAAAGGAAACTGCTCCTAACAAATTCTACCTTTACATTTCGGATATTTTCACAACAAAATCCAGGAAAAAACTTGTTTCAGAAGATGCAGTAAACCACCAAAATGCCTGGTCCATACGTAGGTCCAGCACAATGGGTCAAAAGCCACTTTTCAAAGGAAGGAAAACACCACTATGACAGACCCCTAAATAGAGAGACACTCCAAACACCAAATCAACAGCAAATCAAGGTAAAATGACAGTCCTGAAAACCTTCGAATTCAAATTGACCAATATAACATGTTTATAAATGGAATTTGGCTACAAGGATTTCTTGTTGTTGGCACTAATTACTTGCTTTGGCTCATTTGCATAGTGGATTTTGGTATTTGGTCAATTGATTTGATCCAGATGGTTTTGATTTTGGTGAATTAGGTTGGGTTTGAGGATGTGTGTTGAAGAGGGGGAGAATTGGGTATTTGGGGTAAAGAAAAAAATGCAGTGAGTCTGCCTTTAGGAATGAAGTGAAAAAAATGTTTGGATGGTGTGTTTTGAAGTGTAAAGTGGTTGGAGTGACATTGGGATATAGTTTAATGCTTGGATTAGATTAGTGTATAGTGTGAAGTATGTGTAATAAGGAAGTTTGGTTTTCTCACTTCATTACATTAACTGGTTTTTCTTTTTTTGTTTTTGGTTGTATAGGCAATTAACAAGTTAGTGAGTATGAATAAGTGAACTGGAATTAAGATAGGGTTAATACACTTAACTGTAAACAGAAAAAAACAACTTTTGATTTCTTAATCTGTTTACATTAGTGGCATTCAATATTTTGGTTTTTAGAGCTTTTGTAATTTTTGGAAAATAGTTTTTCTTCACATATTTGTGTATGAAAAACTATTTTTAAAAACCACAAAAACATCAAAAACTAAGATATTTTTAAGTGACTTTTGGCATTTTCAAAAGTCATCTGATGTTAATTTTAATTATACATGTATGAATAATTTTTATCTACTTATTTTAATTAATGCTTATTCATTTATTTATATAGTAATTTACAATTTTATTATTTTATTACATTTTATTAAAGAAATATCCTTACATTCACCTGCCCCTATCTGTTTATCAAGTAACCACAAATAGTACTATGATCTACTCCTTAAAACCTCTCGTCTGTGATTGGATACAGACACCCCAAGTGCCTCGAGGCTACACAGTGGTCACTGCCTCTTAAAGTTACCTAAATGGAGATGGCCAAACTCACTTAGAGACATCACACATTGAGGTTTAAAGGTGGGACAATATTTATTTACTCAAACCCTCAAATTTACTTTACCCCCCAATCTCAGAACTAATTTGGACACTTTTTTTTAAAAACAGTCCAAAAACAACAAAAATACTTTCAAAACAACCAAAAAACAAACAACAGTTATTTTTTTTTTATAAATTAGAAAACGTTAGGTAATCAACATCCAGTTATGCTAAATAACTGAAAACAACACTAAATTTTTCTTACAATATTTAGAACTAAATTAAACCGAAAAACTATGTTGAGTTGCGATTGTTTTGTGTTTAGGTGAGTAAGTTTTCCTTTTTACTTGACCTCATTCCCAATCAAAGTCTCAATTCGCAAAATTCTCACGATTACTCGAGTGAAAAATGGTGGCAGAACATCCTCGAACGTCTCCAGCTTTCGCTGCAGTATTGAAACATCATTATAGGGTGTCTCAGGAAGTTGTTTTAATGCGATAGGTATGTCTACGGATTTGCTCGTTGCACAAACACACATAAACATGATACTGTCATGCTTATGCAGGTCATTTTATGCCTCGGGCTGTCACACTTCAGCAGCTCGATATTTCAGTTACTTTAGTTTACTGTATATATACTTTGTTTTGACTGTGTCCTAGTTCATTATAATTGTAATGCGAAAATTATCGGGTATAAAATCAGTAAATTACTATTTGCGATTTGTGTCGCATGTTAAGCGAGTTTTCTAGTTGATGTTGATGATCATGATGAATTGATGATGATGATGACTAAAATGGTGATTTTTGTAATTTTGTTTTATTTCTAGCCTCCCAGCGTGCACGAGAGTGTGAACGGGAGTACTGGAGTGAAAAGTGGTCACCGTTTAGGCCCACATTCCATTCGCAGTGGGATGATGATGGATAACGGTTACGAGGGAGAAATTGGACTTGAGCAAGAAGAGGATTTAATTTATGAAAGCGGGTAAAAATAATCAAAACGAGAGAAAATAATAAATAATCCTAGTTAACGTCTGGAATCATTGGGATATAGACGAGCTATAGACAGAACAGACTCTATATCTCCTGGATATTGTTTTCACACAATTTTTTTGTATTATTTTAATGTGACCATCAAACTCATTTTTATTTGATTTCAATATTGAAATCTATTTAAATATAAGACAATTATGTTCTTACATTGCGGAGATATCATTTCAAGCTGCATATGAAACTTTAATAAATGCAAAATTGCACTTACGACTAAGTTAGACATTAAAATTAAAAGTTTACGATAGTTTGAGCTTTTCACATTGAAATGTACAAAACTGTTTTCATTTAATATTAAAAATAGATAGAAATATCAAGCTGGATTTAATACGTTAAATAATGTTCTGTCTATATTCGGTCTGAATTAAATATAAAATATTATGTGGAAACAATTTAATATCCAAAAATGATGTTGGTATTCTTACAACACCTTTTGATAAAACCACAATTTTCATGGTTAATTAATTTCATGGCTCTTAAAAGTTGAAATTTTTTATAATAAAAAGCATTCTTTGATTAAATTAGGTCAAAAACATTGCACTATAGTAATTCATTTGTTGCAAGGCCAAGTATATGGAATTGTGTCATTTCTAGCCAAGGTTGGCTGGCTAAATGTGAATAATACCACATGAATGTTGGCCATACTGTGAAAAAACTAGTATTTTTTTCTCTCAAAAGAAAAACTTGAACAAAAAACGAGTTTTTTTTTCTTCCATTTCTTTTATTTTCATTTTTTGCCCTCTTTTTTTATGTTTACAGTCGACGGGAGGCAGTAGAAGTAAAAAAATGGGATGTATTCAGAACTATTCCTATAGAAGATTCGAATAACGGAGATCAAAAATGTTTAGATTTGATCATCAGGTCGTTAAAAGTCGTTACGTATGTTTTAACGTTTCTCCTCGTTCTGGGATGCAGTGTCACTGCGAAAGGAACGTTGCTTTTAATGACGTCACAGATTAGTAATAAATCTAGAACTTACTGTAAAAATTGTAAGTTATAGTGGTAGTTTTATTATTTTATTTTTTCAATTTCTAAGAGATTTGTATTATTTTCTAGTGGCTGATAGAAATCATCAATACGAGTCAATAATAACGACAGAACGCGTGGCTTGGATTTGGTGTGTGGCGTTTTGTTTTGTAATCCCCGAGTTTTTTTCGTTCTTCCGGTCGGCGAGGATTTGTATATTTAAATCGTATTTAAAACCTAAGATCACTCATTTGCTCACGGTAAGAAAATAAACTCACATTCAGAGCGGTCAAATATCGCACTTCCGGTTTGACCAGAACCTCAAAATTTTCAGGGTACCTAGCCTCAAGTCCATACTAAGTGTCTCTAAAATTTCGTGACTTTATCTAACCCGGAAGTGCCTTAATTAGCTGCTCTGAATCGCGATACACTGCAGTGAAGTGATTTTTTTATTAAACATTCTAATTTTTCTTACTCATTAGGTGGCGTTGTTTGAAGGACTTCATGCAATCGGAATCACAGTTTTAGTATTCGTAGTTTTACCTCAAATGGACAGCGTTAAAGGAGCAATGATAACAAACTGCACATGTCTCGTTCCAGCAGTTTTCGCCATGTTTTCTCGGCATAGCGAAGAAGGAAAAAGACCCGCTAAAGTAAGTACCGTATCTACAGTAAATATTTCCGCAAAACAAGAAATTCAGAACATTAAAACTCCTCTTTAATCAAATTCAGCTTTTTATCGACGCGGTCGCAATCGTCGGACAACTGAGTGGTTTAGTAATATGGCCACTAGTTCTCAAAAACCCCACTCTCAGTTGGTCAATCCCGTTATCCCTTTTCCTCGTCGGTTTCGGCTGGTGGGAAAACTACGTCGACGCTCGATCGCCATTTTTCTTCATCAGAAAACTAGCGGAAGTGAAGAAAAGTCTTAGATACACTCGTTACTTCACCTACGTCATCATCTCCGTGTGGAAAATCATCGTTTTCTTCGCGTCGATGATCGGTTTCCTGAGTTTCACCAACTTCCCGGTAGGGCAACTGTTCACCGAATTCGGCAAAGCATTCAACACTCATCAAGTGCAGCTATTGTTGAAATCAGCGATGCAAGACACACCCAACACCGACCTTCAAATCCCCTTCGACATACTGGACATGGAAGAATCGCCACAAATAAGCCCGAATTCGCCCATCTATTTATTGGTGATCCAGGTCTTGGCTTCTCTTCTCGCTTATATAGTTGGCAAGTTCACCTGCAGGATTTGCATTCAGGGATTCAGTTTTGCATTTCCCATCAACTTGACCATCCCCGTGTCCATCTCGCTGCTCATTGCCGTTTGCGGGATTCGAGCGGATAATCCGTGTTTTTTGGTCAACACGATTCCACGACATCTTTATTGGGAATGTCCGAATAACGGTGACTTCTTCGGGTCTTTTTTGACCATGGAACATAATTGGGTGTGGCTGTTGTGGTTACTGTCACAAACGTGGATTACCCTTCATATTTGGACACCGAAGTGCGAACGGTTGGCAAGTACGGAAAAGTAAGTCACGAAATTTGATGTTTGAACACGAAGAGTAAAAATTTGTGTTTTGGGATATTCCCATTAGGTCGCATTGCTAATATTGTCGTTAAATGTATTTCACTTCCAACTTGCAGAAAAACTTTACATTTGCTGTTAAAGGTAAATTTTCTGTAAATTTGACAGTGCAATCTAGTGGCGATTTCTCAAAACAGGTCTCACATCACGTAAAAACATCATTAAAAAAATTTTTTTCCTGTATTTTTACAGATTATTTGTGACTCCCATGTATTCTGGACTTCTGATTGACCAATCCCTTGGGTTAAACAGACGTAGAGACGAGGAAAGTGAAGTTACAACTGATGTAAGAAATAACTAGAAAACTTCTGAAGTTGACATTAATCTTTTTTTATTTTAATTTTTACAAGGAAATTGGTTTGGAGAACGGTGACGACACAGGTATCTACAGCAATCCCACAGTTTTCTACGAAGAGATTCCCACTGGCAGCACAGCGTCAATGCCAAACGGAGTGACTCAAGGAACTGTTAGAAACAGCGACAAAATTACGAGAATCTACGCATGCGCAACCATGTGGCACGAAACCAAAGAGGAAATGATTGCCATGTTGAAGTCAGTTTTTCGCATGGATGAAGACCAATGCGCGAGACGAAATGCGCAGAAGTATCTCAATGTTGTTGATCCCGATTACTACGAATTCGAAAGTAAGAAACAACTTAAAAAAAATAAACTCCCACAATTCATTTAAATTTAAATACAAAAACATTATTTCCAGCTCACATCTTCTTCGACGACGCTTATGAGGTCAGCGACGACAACGATGATGAAAATATCGTAAATCGATTCGTCAAGTTACTAATCAACGTGATGGACGAAGCAGCGTCCAACGTCCATCAAACGAACATCAGAATCAAACCCCCAACTAAATACCCTTCGCCTTATGGCGGCCGTTTGGTGTGGACACTTCCGGGGAAAACCAAATTAGTGGCGCACTTGAAGGACAAGTCGAAGATAAGACACAGGAAAAGATGGAGTCAAGTGATGTACATGTACTATCTTCTCGGACACAAGTTGATGGACCAAAACATCCACACCGACAGAAAAGCGGCCATTGCTGAAAACACCTATTTACTAACACTAGATGGGGACATCGACTTCCAGCCACATGCGGTCCAACTTTTAGTCGATTTGATGAAGAAAAATAGGAATTTAGGGGCAGCTTGTGGTAGAATTCATCCAATCGGCACAGGTTTCTTAAAAATTCACCTTAAATTTAATTTTTTATTAAAAAAAATATTTTTCTTATATAAAGGTCCGATGGTTTGGTACCAGAAATTTGAATACGCCATTGGTCATTGGCTTCAAAAAGCAACCGAACACATGATTGGGTGTGTGTTGTGTAGTCCCGGTTGTTTTTCCCTGTTTAGAGCGAAGGGGTTGATGGACGACAACGTTATGAGAAGATACGCTACGTTATCTGACGAGGCTAGACATTACGTACAGTACGATCAAGGAGAGGATCGTTGGTTGTGTACTTTACTCTTACAAAGAGGATACAGAGTCGAGTATTCGGCCGCGTCTGATGCTTACACTCACTGTCCAGAAGGATTTGGCGAATTTTATAATCAAAGACGTCGATGGGTTCCGTCAACAATAGCAAATATCTTGGATTTGTTGATGGACTCGAAAAGAACGATCAAAGTTAACGATAATATCTCGTTACCGTACATCATTTATCAAGTAAAAAAAAATTAGAATTTCAAAAAATTACAAATTTTTTATTTTTTTTTTTGAATTTTTTTAAAGGGAATGTTAATGGCTGGCACGATTTTAGGACCGGGTACGATTTTTTTGATGTTGGTGGGTGCGTTCGTGGCTGCTTTTAAAATAGACAACTGGAGTTCATTCGGTGCAAATATTGTTCCCATTTTGATTTTCATGATTGTTTGTTTCCTGGCTAAATCTGACTACCAGGTAAAAATTTCATCAATTAACCAACATTTACCCTTTAATAGAACTATAACATTTCTGATTTCTCTCATCTTTAACTCATCTTGGTGATGGTCAAAAACATAAAAGTAAAACTTTTCCTCAAACGTATCTTTTTCCACGTTTTTATCGCCATATATTTTTTTCCCCAACGCAGCTTCTTTTAGCTCAAATCTTGAGTGCAGCTTACGCGCTTATCATGATGGCTGTCATCGTTGGTATATCACTGCAGATGCGAGAAGACGGTATCGGTTCACCATCTTTTATCTTTCTCGTGGCCCTTTCCGGAAGTATGTTCGTCTCGGCATTACTTCATCCGCAAGAGTTTTGGTGCATTGTTCCCGGAATGTTGTATTATTTGAGCATTCCATCAATGTATTTGCTACTCATTATTTATTCTCTCATCAACCTCAACAATGTCTCGTGGGGAACTCGAGAAGTTCAGACGAAGAAAACCAAACAGGTTGGAAATAAAATTTATAAAATTTAACTTATTTAATCTGGCACTAGATGGCGCTATTTTCTAACTTTTGTTAATGTGATTTTTAGGAGTTAGCTGAAGAGAAGAAACAGTTGGAAGAGGAGAAAAAGAACCAAGGAGTTAATCAACTACTTAATATGCTCGGATTAAAGACAGAAGGGATGAGCGTGTCCAGTTTATGTACTTGTATGATGTGCACTCCAACTGACCCTCGAGATGAGAAATTAGTTATTTTGACTGAAAGTATAAATAAACTACGACATCAAATTGACAAAATTGAAGGGTTTGTATTTTAGATTTATAATTTTCTTTGTTAAAAATTGTCTCGGTTATTTATTTTTTTTTTCAATTTTTTTTTTTTCAATTTAGTCGTTTGGAATCTCATCATGGCGCGTTCACGGGTCTCCCTAGACGTAGATCAATGTCACGTACAAGTAATAGATCAACCGAATTAACTCCACTGAATGAAGAAAATGTACACGATTCGATGTCAGACGAAAGCGAGAGTGTTAACAGTTCATCTTCCGGTAAGGAGTTACAAATGGGAGTTACTTCACAACGAGAGAGACAATGACGAAATGTTAATTTCAAATTTCAGAACTGCATCAAAAACGCGACGATTTGTTAAACCCTTACTGGATCGAAGACAAAGACTTGAAAAATGGAGGTGTTGTTTATCTAAATGACCACGAGTGTAGTTTTTGGAAAGAACTGTTGGCGAAATATCTTTTCCCAATCGACGACAACCCGGAACATCGAAAACGAGTCGCGGTCGAGTTGAAAGAACTTCGAAACAAAGCTGTGTTTGCCTTTTTCATGTTCAACGCTCTTTTCATCTTAATCGTCTTTTTACTTCAACTCAACAAGGATAATCTGTACGTCAAATGGCCGCTAGGGGTCAAATACAACATGACCTACAACCCGGATACTCATGAAGTTCGAGTTTACAAAGAACATTTGCATTTGGAACCGATTGGTTTGGTGTTTGTGTTCTTTTTCTCACTCATCATCTTGATTCAGTTCTTAGCCATGTTGTTCCATCGATTTGGAACTCTTTCACACATCTTGGCTGCGACTGATCTCGTGTGTTGCAGTCGCAAAGCCGAAGATGCAACAAGTAATGAGGCTTTCATAACGAAAAACGCAGTGCAGATCGTGCGGCACATGCAGAAACTAAAGGGAATCGACGGAGACAGCAGCGAAGATGGAGCTGATCGCATCGGTAGAAGGAAAACTATTCATAATCTGGAGAAACACAGGAAAAAGAGTCAAGCGATTGGGACTTTGGATGTTGCATTTAGGAAACGATTTATGAATTTCTCGGCTGAAAATGGTGTTGAAGGTATAAATTTATTCTAGAGGGCTTGACCGATATTGTGAAAATCGGATATTGGCCAATATTCGATATTGCAAACAAAAATCGGCCGATATTGATTTTAATTTTTTTTTTTTAATTTTACAAATTAATTTTTTTTTTTTTTAAAAAAAGCGGAATCGGCAGTCAAAATATCGATATTTTCGAGAATATCAGCCGATAACCGATATCGATTTCAAAATTGGTCAAGCCCTAATTTATTCATATATTTAATGTGATATTAAAAAAAAATATATATTTTTCAGCGACTCCCATTTTAAGCGGAATTCGAGATCTGAGCGTGCGCAGACAGACAATCATGGCTTTGAAGCAGCGACGTGATTCGGTGATGCAAGCTGAGCATCGCGGCGGTCGTTCTTCGATGGCGACATTAGGTGCTAAAAATAGTTTCAATCAAGAACGAATAAGACATCGAAATAACAGACGCGCTTCTCATGCGTTTCTACCTAATGGCAACTTGAGAGGAGTGATGAACCCAGGGTTCGACGACGACGAGGAACACGAGAATCCCTCACCCACGACGTCGCAGTTGTCCGTCAACAGAAGCGAAGTCGATCCGAAACTCGAACGACTCGATGAGGATTTTTGAATTTTTTTTTTTAGTTGTGTATATTTGGTGTATGATTGTGATTTGATATGATATTTAAAAAAAAATGATTTCCAGACGTCTTTCTGCATCGTAAAAATATTAGGAATTTTTTTTTAATTCCTAAAATTTTTTTATTGTTGTATTTTTAAATATGTAAATTTATGGTAAATAAGTACTGTAATTATTTATTTCAATAGTTACTTAAAAAAAATTTTTTTTTAGAAGTAAAGTACTGGTACTGTAGTCTAGATAATGAAAAAAAAATTGTTAATTAAATTTGCGTAAATTTTTGACTTGAATAAACCGCCATGCAAAATTTTGTTATAATTTATGGTAATAAGTCAATTCCGAGTAAAAAAAAAAAGAAAATACGGTTTTCTATTTATTTTTAATCATTACATTTAATATAGAAACTATAATTGCATAATGTTATCACCTGATAAAACAAATCGGGAAAAAATTTGATTGGCTTTTCTAACTATAACAAGATAAAAATAAAAAAATAAATTCCCTTTTTCGTTATCTTAAACGCAGTTGAAAAATGACACAAATCAACCATACATAGAAATGATTCCTGGTTTCATTCTAACATACATTATATTTAAAACTTGAATCTTTTAAAATAGATTGGATTTCAATTAGGTAAGTGAAGCATT
>JAQFZP010001052.1:0-23213 GCA_034695745.1 Geophilus truncorum | reverse complement strand
TCTTTCTTATTTGCTGAATCACGAAATCACGAATTAGGAAAGTGCTTAGTTCAGTTCGACGGCTAAAAAGAAAATTTCTTTTCGGTTGATCAAACGTTTTGTAGTTTGTTTCACTATAACGTAACATTATGGATCGATTATTACGTTTGAGCGGAGCGATGCCAGGTTTGGGACAGGTAAGAAACTAAAACCGTCAACACTGAAATCAAATTAACACAATTCATAAAATTTGTTTAATATTTAGGCACCTCCGCCTGGAGACGCACCAGTTGTGGACACAGCGGAACAAGTGTACATTTCATCATTGGCCTTACTTAAAGTATGAAAAAGTGAAAATATTTTCATTTGATTTCATAATAACAAATTTATTTTACACTTAGATGTTGAAACACGGTCGAGCTGGGGTACCAATGGAAGTTATGGGTTTAATGTTGGGTGAATTTGTCGACGATTACACCGTTAGAGTCATTGATGTATTTGCTATGCCCCAGTCTGGAACGGTAAAAACTCCCAAATAGTTTAAAATGTATGTAAAATAACTTATTTGAATTATTATTCATTTAGGGCGTCAGTGTAGAAGCCGTGGATCCCGTTTTCCAAGCTAAAATGCTCGATATGTTAAAGCAGACAGGACGGTAATAATTTATAATTTGAAATTATTAAACTCATTCAAATTTTACTCGAACCTTTTTTCACTTTTAGGCCTGAAATGGTTGTAGGATGGTATCATTCTCATCCTGGATTTGGCTGCTGGTTGTCTGGAGTCGATATAAACACGCAGCAAAGTTTCGAAGCGCTGTCCGAACGAGCTGTTGCAGTCGTCGTCGATCCAATTCAAAGTGTGAAAGGCAAAGTGGTCATCGATGCATTCCGTCTGATCAATCCTAACATGATGGTTTTGGGTCAAGAACCTCGTCAAACAACTTCAAATTTGGGACATTTGCAGAAACCATCGATTCAAGTATGTAACACGAGAGGGAGTTGTTGAAAAATTACTAACAAGGGAAAACTTTGTTAATTTAGGCGCTGATCCACGGTTTAAACAGGCATTACTATTCGATATCAATTAACTACAGGAAAAATGAGCTGGAACAAAAGGTCTTAGTCGTAAAATTTAAAATAAAAATTAGAAGAAATAAATTGATTATTTTTTAAAATTTTTTTTATAAAATAGATGCTGCTTAATTTGCATAAGAAATCGTGGATGGATGGGTTGACACTGAAAGATTATGACAGTCATTGCTCACTAAATGATAAAACCGTGCAGGAAATGTTGGACTTGGCTAAAAATTACAATAAGGTAACGTGTCTCATTTTTAATTATAAATTTTAAAATGTTGGTTATAATTAACGACTGCATTACAGTCACTCGAAGAGGAAGATAAAATGACGCCAGAGCAGTTGGCAATTAAGAACGTTGGTAAACAAGACCCTAAACGTCATCTTGAAGAACACGTTGATGTTCTTATGACAGCAAACATTGTTCAGTGCTTGGGTGCCATGCTCGACACTGTTGTGTTCAAATAAAAATAATATTAAATGTAATTTTTTTTTAATAATTTAATCTCAATTTTTTTCCACTTACTTTGAAAAGTAAGGCATATTTCGTAAACTAAGATGCAAATCACGGTAATTTGGTTATAATAAACGAAATTTTATATCAATTTCTAAAATTATTTCTTTAAATAATCAAACGACGGTTTTACTAAACTGAAAATATACAATTTCAACTTGAGATTACAATCAGATTATGATTTTAACATCAATTTATTCAGTTGATTAACACTCATTACATCACTTACATCGACTTAAATACATTATATGGAGAAGAGGGATTTGGTTAATGATGATGACGTGGGTGTAATCTACAGAATAAACTGATTAATCCAAAATAGTGAAATGTACGGCAGCTCATCAGTGCCAGTCGTTCCTCCATGCTTTTGGCTGTCGTTTTCCAATTTCACGCAGCATCTCGGCATTGGCGTCGATCTGGTTCTGACGTTCTCTTGCCGCATCAATCATCATTCTTTGGCGTATAACTTCCACTGGGTTAACGATTGACAAATTTGTACCATCATTTCTCTTCTTGGCCGCATCTGTGTGCTTCAGACTGAAGCCATGAATCATTCTTTCAGCTGAAATTTCATCGGGTGAATTCGCGTAAAAAGACCAATCGGGAATCCGTCTGGCCTTCAATACGAGTGCTTTGTTATTGAAGTCGTCTTGTTCGTGGTCTTGAATTGAATATCTAGTGTCGTCTGCAGGTACAAGAGTGCAGTCTGGACATTCTTGTAATCTGGACACGCTTCTAGCGCCCACACACGCAATGGCGCACAAACACAGGTTGAAACTGAATAGGCGTAGAAGCATGTTCTGAAATTGATAATAAAGTACATTAAAGTACATGTTTGGTCAGTCATTGATACCAAACTCTATTTATGAAACTAATTTATTTTTAATTTTTTATTGTACTGTTCATTCTGCTAAAGTTTTGATTAGACTTTATATAAGTTTCTATGTTAACATAAGAGAAGCCATTAACATCGCGATTAATTAGTGATTTTCTAAGTGATCAATTGATGAATAGTGACCTGAATCTAAATTAGGTGCTCAATTTTAATACATACTAAAGAAAAATGGTATTTTAAGCGATGGATTATTTGACGATAAAGCACGCATTGATTTTCAAAAAATGTGGGTGGAATGACGTAACGTGGCTGAGCTTTTCATAAATGCGTTGCAAAGCTTTCGTAAGTGACAATACATGTAGCTGTTACTGACGCACTAGAAGAATAGTTTTCAGCTCGTGTATGTGTGCGCACCAATGAAAGATAGACTGAACCCTGAAAACAAACTATCAAAAGAACTAAATTAAATTTTAGTTAGAGACGAATGAGGTACTATTGATTATTAAGGATTAATTCTAGATGTAACCTCAAATTTATCTTTGTTTTTTCAGAAAGTGGGTTTATTTGTGGTTTGGGATCACTACTTTACGATGATTTAGCGAACAAGGTCGAGCGATTTGTCAAGAAAAGTTGCTTCACTTGAAAACTCCGAAGGGACATTCAGAAGATGTCGATTGTGCAACACGGAAAGAGGCGAGAAACTTTTTTTTTCTCTTTAACTACAAGTTAATGAAACTTGTTAAAAGACGATAATGGTTAGGCAAGTGGGTGAGATGTGAGGTCAATTACCCGCACGCTTCCTTCTCTTTTACACTAATTTAACACATGGAGAAAAATAGCCTTAGTTTGTGGTACTACAAATGCCACACACGTACATTACAGGTAGAAACGTGTTGTAGTACTCAGATCTCGTGTAAAGATAAATCTGTCCGAATTGTCTTAAATTTTCCCCAAAAGACAACTTTTGTTAGTCGAAAAACTTGAAAACCTTTTACTAAATACATATAAATCATGCAAATCTCGGTTCAACTGGTTGTCGCGTGATAATAAAGTTATAAGTAAATGGCGTAAAATGAATGAAATTCTGTAAATGTTTGCTTTTATCTTGGCTACAAGTAAAGTGCGAAAGGTTTTCGTCCCTCAGCGCGAAAAGAGCGAAGCAATCCACTTAATAAATGTCCTACGGGAATCTAATCAATAATTTCGTCAGTAAACATGCGATAAAGAAGAAAAACAAATGATGAACAGTTCAAAAGACAAATGAAGCACAGCAGCTGCAACTCACGAATTTCTATTCATTATAAATTGAAACTTGTACGTAATAAATGGCTTGGTAGAATTTGTAAGTATAACTTACAGTAATCTCTCGCCTAACAACTGTCAAAAAAAGATTTCTCACTTTTATTTATTTTTAAATAATTACATTGCAAACGTCTTTTTTCGAGAAATGTGTTGATGTCTTTAATCCCTCATCGTGTGTCGAGTCACTGTGAGTGGACAATTTTTTTTTTCTCCAGTCTGTTTTAGATGGTACGTGCTTTTCCAACCAAAGATGTACTTGACGTTGCCATTTCATAATCAAGTTATGATGGCTATATTCACTCGACACGTCTATTACAACGTGTTTATTCTCAAACATCTGGTTTAAAAACTTTGTACGTGTCGTTGTCTCATTTATTTTTCCTCTCCCTGTGCCTGTGTGTTTATTTTTTAATCATAAGCAAAATGAAAGTTAGTGACGTCTAGCAGTGGGTGGTTGTAATTTCATTTCGTGGAAAATTACAAACCATCTGAATTTTTTAAATTGATAATATTGAAATTATTGACCCAACATTCTTTTGATTGCGAAATTCTTAGCAACATTTTTTAAAAAATATTGAATTAATTTGCATTCCTGAAGAAAATGAGAAACTTGGAAATTTTGTAATTTTATTCAAGATGCGATATAATAGCTATCGATTTCCAACGTTTTGATTGCAATTAAAAAACAATTTTGAGTGAATAAGAGCTTAAGTTGATTGGGAACCAAGCATGTGCAAGTAACAGACTTGATTTCAGTGCATTTGACACAATAAAAGGATGCAATTAAAGGAATCCGCTTCCAATATCGAACAATCAATCGTGAAAAGTAATACTTGTGACCTAAAACAATATTTACCAAATCAAGCAATTTTCTATCAAGTAAGCGGTGTTCTAACGGTTACATGATTTTCGTTCTAAAAACCTCAAAAAATACTAAAAGTTATTTTCAAACGCTTTTTTTTTTTTTATCTAAGGGCACAATTTTTTATTTTTTTTACTTACTTGTTAGTCAAGTAGAAATTAACATATAAATCAGACATTAGTTGTTTTCGCTGCCCCCGAGCTTATCTGCTCAGCATTTTTTACCTTACTCTCATTGAAACTTCACCATACGGCATCATGTGTATTTTGTAGAAATAAATTTAAAATGACCATATGTTTGCAGACATGTACTATCATAAACAATACACTAAATGTACTGACAAACAATATCGTTATCATTATTTAAATCGTGTTTTAGAATTTTTGAATGCTTGTTTGACTTTAGAGTATAGTAGTATTAATTTGGTTTATAATTTATTAACGTGATTTACCTGTTAGATTAATCTTTAAATGTTGTTATAAGAGTTTACGTTACAAATTACCTCGATGAAAATATTTCACCGAAACTATTTGGTTGGAATGTAAATTAATTAATTAAAGTTTTATACAGTACACTGAAATTCTGCTCTTAAATTATTAATATTTAACTTTTTCGGTTGTTAACTTAAATAAAAAACGGTAATTATCAAGATTTACCAAATATTAAAGAAAGATTACCGTACACTTATTTAATAAAATAAAGCAACTTTTTACTTTTGTAATGACACAATTTAAACATTATTCATTATAAACAAAGCTATTTTTCGCCGGAAACTTAAACAGAAGCATTTATCAGCAGAATTTCGCAATAAAACAAAACCAAGAATTAACTGTTTTATCACTTTCGGTTAAATGGAATTCAGTTACATCACAGTGGCAAAGTTAAATAAACTTTATAATTAAATAAAACATATGGAGAGCATAAAAATTCAAAACAAAGTAAAATTTAAATAAACATTTAAAACTTTTTCTCAAATTCTTACCTTAATTTGAACAAATGATTTAGATCGAGAGAGGAGGAAGCGACAGGTGATGTGGAGAGGAGAGTCAGCAGCCAACATGAAACAAACGCGCACCTCGTGCCACATATAAGCCGTGAGCCGTCTTGGCTTTAGCGGCCCATTGGCCTGATGCTGCATAGACTGGATAACTGTGCGCATGTGCGTCAGAAGGAATTTCTGTTGTAAAATTGAAATAGGAAAAGCATGTAAGCACATCATTACGTTTTTCCTCTCTCTTTCAAAAAATAAAAACAAAAAAATTGTTTAAATTTATTTTTTTCTAATATAATATGATTGTTTTATTTATGTTGTGGATTTATTGAAAGTTGAAATAACATTTTTTTTTGATTCGTTTATAATAAAACAAAAACAGATTTTTGATTTTTTTTAATTATCTTTAAATTTTCTAAAATAAAAATTAAACGCGCTTTAAAGAATCAAGAATTAAAAATGATATTTTATAGTCGAAGCTGAATTTAATTACAGCGGATTACCTTTAGCATTTGAATCTAGGAGGAAGTTTTCTTTTTTATGCAGGAACGACTCTCAAAGAGATTAGTAAGAAGATCTTTACAACTGCTGTTGGAAATCGCTATAATTCCACTCTTAATAACTTGGGTTTATTATCTTCTTAAAACTGATGAGCACCTGTGTCTAAACGGCCAGTTCCCGTCTTACTATATACATCAAGAAAAGCATCGAAGGGGAAAATGTCTTTTGACATTTCACGTTCGTTAGAGCGTCAATTTTATAACGATAACGAATTGAAAATGTGAGAACAGTTCAACTACATTCGTCAGTGTACTTGTGTGGTTTCAATTTGATCAATTATTTATTCGCGTGAAACTTGGCTGCAGCTGTGTCATAATTTTTAACATGTTTATTAATTGTGCAGTTTTCAATTTCTAGTAATGTTGAATCATTTAATAAACCCCTTTTATTAATGTTTAAAATATTTAAATCTGAATTATTTATTATAAACTGTAAGTATACCTATACTTGATTATCAAATGAGAAAATAATTCCTCGCACACCATAAAGTCTATATGGGATTCGTTGACTGCATTTAATAAACAACTTTATATTTACTTGATTTATTTATTTGTACTGTCAAATAGTTTTCGCGAGAGCAAAACAGTTGCATTCTTGAAATATTTCACCAGTCATCAGCTTCTGTATCGAATGCAATTCAAATTTGGTGATTATTTATTTCTTTTTTTATTTTTATATAAAAAATTGTGAGTTCTTCATGAGAACATGTTGCTCTCATTTGTTAACCTTCTTAATTGGACAGTTTTCTATTTAATTATCTTCTCGCTGCGAGGTCAACAACAATCCCTCGCGGAAAATTTTGTGAAAATTGTTTTTTTTCCTGCCCATCAATTAGCTTATTTGTATTAAAGTTTTGTGCGAGAAGAGGACAGTCATTTTAAAGTTTCTGACTAGTGAAATAGAAGCAACCAATTGGTTTTTTTTTAAATTAAAGGGTGCTAATATTTACACAAATTCTTTAGGTTTCTACTCAAATAAAAATTTATGAAGAAAAAATCTTGTAAACTAAAGAGGTTTCAATTGAGAGTTGAGTACAAATCATGAATCATCGTTCATAATGTCAGAAACAGCAACAGGTGCTGCTAAGATGAACGAGTGTGAGCAGCTAAGCAGACTAATAGGGTAAATATCAAATGCGTGGATAAATAAACCGTATATGTTGCCCAACCAATGCAAACGAATTGTCACAATTAAAAAAATATATAAGGTTTAAGCGTGTAATATATCATAGTCAATTAAGAAAAAGAAAAATTTTAAATCATTAATTCTGATTACGGTATTTTTTTTTTTTTTTGTGCGACTTATTTGCAGAAAAGATTACACTTTTTCGGATCTAGCTTAAATGAACAATTTACATTTATGTATTGTAAGCCATTGAAATAAATGTATAAAATTTTTAATCGCTAAATACAATTTGCTCACCGTGGCATCTTCGCTGTGTTTTGTAGTCTATTTTTGTCGAAAATAAGAATGAGAGAAGTAGTAACCCTGGTTAGGCATTTACTTTCAATACGATAGTTGATACGTTAAAGGTCTAATTTTTGAAAATACTGTATAATGGTTATATCTTAGAATTTATAGCCATTGGTTTGAATCTTCGAGATGTTTTGAATATGATATCATCTAGTTTTCATTTCTCAAATTCAAGATATAAATCTATGATCGATTCTTTATTTACGATACCATGTTAGATCTTTGAATGTTGGATGTCTTAAAAAGAAGACTACAGAATTTCTAAACTAAAGCATAAATTCCAGAAACACGTGATTCAGTGGGAATTTTTTAAGAATGTTTTAAAATATAAATCTATAAATACATTTATTTCAATAAATCTAAAATGAACGTGGAGACACAGTGAAACCATATTAAAAAGAACCCTTCCACGTGCGGACGTGCCAGAATAAAACGAAGCAAATAAAAATTAAAAGGCAAAATATAAACTTCCGGAGTGTGTGGTAATAGGAATATTCGAAATCGCCTGACGTTTTGTATACCGTTTATAACCTTTAAATAAATTACTGGTACCGTACTGTATGTGATAAAAGTCAAAATATTTAAAAATCTAAAATTCTTAACAGGTGCTTAGAATTGGGTTTTCACACTTATTAAACAGCAAATAAAAGTATTCCCCGGTAAGTTTGTTTCACTGCAAAACCGTTCTTGCTCTTTATATTTCCTCTGGGAAAGTAAAAGTGAGGAGTTAAGCTAACCAGTATAAGCATAAGAACAGATCAGTAATTGTAACAACAAACTTGTTGCACTTTTATTTAAAAGTTTAAACATTTATAATATAGTGTAATTCACCATTAGTAATAAAATGTGCAGACGCAAATTTTTGGTTTTTTCGGTCTCTACATCATCCAATCCTGTTCTCAATTAAGTGAATCTGTTCTTAAGAATATGAAAATTCTAAAGTTTGGATTTTGAACGGGTAAGGAAAATTTGGCCATAAATAACTTCTATACTACGAACAAATTCTTATTTAACACGTGGTAAAAAATAATGTTATCACATCTTATAATGGCAATTTCTTTACAATATTTTTAAAATTATAATTTTATAAGCTTTGAGAAAACAAAAAATTAAAATTGATAGTTTTAATCACTGAAATCTTTGTTTACTTTAAATGGTAGAAGTTCATCATTTTATCTGCAGGTAGCAGCAAAATGCAGTTTAAATAGGTTCAATATTTTCTGCTTTCTTTAACTAACAGTAATCTCGGCTATTGTGTCTACTGTATATCTGTTTGCAGGTGGCATTTGAAGATAAAAAAAACAATATAAGATATTAACAAATTTTCCCGGCGCTGCCAGGCTTAAAAAATGTAATTAACTGAAAAGTTTGAAATTCAGTTGGTATTGTGATTGTAAAGTTTTCGTTTTTTCCGTGGGAAATCCTGAACATTTTGTTATTTTTATTCTAGTCCCAACAGCAATACAACAGAAAAAATAAAAAATTTACTTTCAATATTTAACAATTAAAAGAAATCCGTTCTTATGATGGTACCGGCGTCATGACGAACTGATGAACACTGCAAAATATTATAACCACCCTATTTAAAAAAAAAAAAAAAAAAAATTGATCTTGACGAAACAGACCCATAAAATGACACCCAAAATGATAAAACTGCTTGAGAAAGTTTCAATACCGTAATTCAGAGTTAACCAGTAGCACGAAAACGAGATGCATCTTTGTCAGCAACGAGATACCGGAGAGAATTTCAGATCGAGCGGTCGAAACGTTATTTTGACAACTGAATTTAAATGCACTTCGTAAAAAGGTTAGTAGTAGCCAAACGAGATCCCCACAAGTGCTGCTGATTTTATATCAAAATTTATAAATTTAAATTTTCAAGATCTTTGAATTCTCACATTTAACTTCCTGAACTTTGACTTTGACCTCCCCCACCTTTTATTAACCACTTGTAACGCATCATCTCATTACGTCATACACGCACACCCAAACCCCAAACCCTTCACCACGCGGTTCAGCAAGAAGCAACTACAAGTTAGAAGCACTGATCGTAAGTTTTATTAACCAAACTTCCAAGTTAGCCTTGATAAGGTAAGTTAACGTTATAAAATATTTACAGACATAATGAATGAAAAGGTTTGGAGGGATTTTAAGGAAAAAAACTTATTCCTTGACGTCTCAATCTCTTGCGGCGACTGCACGTTTTCCGGCCATAAAATTCTACTCGCTGCTCACAGTAAATATTTCGAGAAACTGTTCGAAAAGGAAACGAGCAATGAAGTTAAAATAACACCAGAAAACGAAAAATGTACTCCGAAGGCCATCATGGAATTGATGAATTTTATCTATCACGGTAAAATGAACTTAACTCATGATAAAGAAGAATTGTTTGCTGCTGCTAATTTATTGGAGATGAACGACGCCATTGAAGAACTGCTCAAGACAGTAGCAGAGAGTATCCGAATTGAAAATTTCCTCAGTGACTGGAATTTTATCATGGCGCACGGCAAAGAAAATCACAAAAATGAAATTCTTAAACACGTGACGAAAAATTTTGCTGCCTTCATCGAGTGTAATCAGTTTCTTGATTTAACTGATTTGGATCTTATTTCGATTCTTAAATACAATCAACAAAACTGGCTGAATATTCCGATTGGTTTATTGATGCAAGGAATATGGGTTTGGATGAAGTTTCCATTGCGTGGGTATCGCTATCGACATTTAGGAAAGTTTTTTTCCTATGTACAAGTGGAAAAAATTCCACTACAATGGATTATCAACATGACAGAGGAAGCACCACAAACATCTAACGTCACGGCGCCAATTCTCTGCAAGAAATTGTGGCAACGCATTGATGTCTGTGTATTTCTTTATAAACCCGAAGAGTTGAAAGGAAGCGACAACTTAGAGTTGCGTATTTTCAATCTCGCAAAGAATACGTGGCATTGCGGAAAGCGCTATTTGCCAGCAAAAATGCTCGTCGATGCAAGTATGTGCAGCTGGCAACAATACATCTACATAATCACGAAAACGTCGGTTGTTGCTTATAACGTCGAAACAAACTCAAAAATAGTTATATGCGTGGAACTGGTCGATTTGGAAAACAAACTGGGGAAATCTCTAGCCGTTGACGACACATTATATTGCGTTTGTGGAAAGCTACTATTTCAATTAAATCTACAGTCTTTCACAAAAAAATGGATCCAGGTTTTACTTTCTACTGAACTGCATTTATATCAGAACATTTTTCACAGTAATGGATATCTATATTTTGTCAAGAAGCATTTTAGCATTCACTGTTGGGAATTGAAGAGTAAGACTTGGAAATATCGTATGCACAAAGTTGAAGACATTATTGTAGATGGTGTGTGCGAAGATAATGGTAAACTCTATATTTACACTAAGAAGGAACCCAATGTTTTGCGTATTGTCGACTTTACTATCGAAATGAGTTCTCATAACATCCGCAAGATATGTCTCAATTCCGAATGTCCTTTAAGCAATATCAAGTTTATACACGTTCAAGAAACGGGAAACTTATTAATGGCAGATGAAGATGGAAATGTGTGGCGTCATAAGCAATGGATCAGCGAAAATCGTCCGCCGTGGAAAACAGCAGTCCGTAGATCTGGAGTTTCATTCGGTGGTAATTCCAAACTTAAGAATTCAGAAGGTGCAACTGGATTCAGTTTTAAATGTAAGTGTTTATTACAGTAATTTATATTTAAATATTGTATTTTGTTTAAATTATTTTTTGATATCCAGTTACTCATCCAACGACATTCGGATTACCTGTCAGTCAAGAGAATGCAAAGCCAAGTGAAGGTGCAAACCGTAATTTTTTTTTCTCTCTTCTTCTCAAAACGTAAAAATATTATTATACCGTATATCTTTTTTACAGCAACTTCAAAAAGTCAAGATTCAACTGTTTCGGCTGCATCCCGATCTGAGGAAGGTTTTTTTACGGCCGGTCTTCAAACTTCAATGGAAAAAGTCAACATACAAGGTTTTACCTTAAATCAGATTTTTGTTTGTCAAATGAATTTAAATTGCTTTAATGCTTGGAATATTTAATTTTGATTTCATCGAACTAACGAATTAGTGAGCATTAATTTTGTGTACGGTACCGCTATGTAAGGTCATTGGATATAATTTTATTTGCACTATTGAAAGATGTTTAGTGTTGTATCATTATTAATGTTTAAAAGTGGTCAATAAATTTTGTTTTTCAACTGCAAAATTCGCAATGATATGTGAAATACTCTATTCTGGATTGTGAAATATCTTTAAAGCTCGGCAAAATGACCTCAGAAAACTGCCAGTACCACGAAAACTGGTGCTTCTTTCTCAGCAACGAGATTTTGTAACTCACCGGTAAAAAGACAGCAGTCTTCATAACCGTAATAACCGAACCGTAAAATAATAGGAGTTTATACGAACGAGGGTTTTATGGCGTCATCGCAACAATAACCATAGTTTTCGAACGGACTGATCATGACCGAAACAACCACGGTTACTCAGGTTACCGTTTAGAAGTTAGAACGATTAGCCCTAGCTTGGAAGTTAAACGTTAGAAAATATTTTCACACATAATGGATGAAAAAGTTTGGAGGGATTTTAAGGAAAAAAACTTATTCCTTGATGTCACAATCTCTTGCGGCGACTGTTCTTTTTCTGGCCACAAGATTCTACTCGCTGCTCACAGTAAATATTTCGGGAAACTGTTCGAAAAGGAAACGAGCAATGAAGTTAAAATAACACCAGAAAACGAAAAATGTACTCCGAAGGCCATCATGGAATTGATGAATTTTATCTATCACGGTAAAATGAACTTAACTCATGATAAAGAAGAATTGTTTGCTGCTGCTAATTTATTGGAGATGAACGACGCCATTGAAGAACTGCTCAAGACAGTAGCAGAGAGTATCGGAATTGAAAATTTCCTCAGTGACTGGAATTTTATCATGGAGCACGGCAAAGAAAACCACAAAAATGAAATTCTTAAACGAGTGACGGAAAATTTTGCTGCCTTCATCGAGTGTAAGCAGTTTCTTGATTTAACTGATTTGGATCTTATTTCGATTCTTAAATACAATCACAATCAACTAAACTGGTTGATGAAGATTCCGATTGATTTATTGATGCAAGGAATATGGGTTTGGATGAAGTTTCCATTGAATGGGAATCGCTATCGACATTTAAGCAAGTTTTTTTCCTGTATACAAGTGGAAAAAATTCCATTAAAGTGGATTATCAACATGACAGAAGAAGCACCACAAACATCTAACATCACGGCGCCAATTCTCTGCAAGAAACTGTGGCAACGCAGTGATGTGTTTGTATTTCTTTATAAACCCGAAGAATTGAAAGGAAGCGACAACTTAGAATTTCGTGTTTACAATCTCGCAAAGAATACGTGGCATTGTGGAAAGCGCTGTTTGCCAGCAAAAATGCTCGTAGATGCAATTATGTGCAGCTGGCAACAATACATCTACATCATCACGAAAACGTCGGTTGTTGCTTATAACGTCGAAACAGACTCAAAAATAGTTATATACGTGGAACTGATCAATTTCGAAAACAAACTGGGAAAATCGCTAGCCGTTGACAACACATTGTACTATGTTTGTGGACAGCTACTATTCCAATTAGATATACAGTCTTTCACAAAAAAATGGATCCTGTTTTTACTTCCTGTTGAACTGCAACTATATCAGAACATTTTTCACAGTAATGGATATTTGTATTTTGTCAAGCAGGATTTCAGCATTCAGTGTTTGGACTTGAAAACTAGGAAATGTTGTGTACACAAAGTTGAAGACATCATTGTAGATGGTGTGTGCGAAGATAACGGTAAACTCTATATTTACACTAAGAAGGAACCCAATGTTTTGCGAATTGTCGACTTTACTAGAGAAATGAGATCTCATCACATCCGCAAGATATATTTCAATTCCGAATGTCCTTTGGGCAATATCAAGTTTATGCACGTTCAAGAAGCGGGAAACGTATTAATGGCAGATGAAGATGGAAATATCTGGCGTGATACGGAATTGATCAGCAAAAATCGTCCACAATGGGAAACTAAATTCTGGAATAGATCTGGAGTTTCATTCGGTGGTAATTCCAAACTAAAGAATTCAGAAGGTGCAACTGGATTCACTTTTAACTGTAAGTGTTTATTACAGTAATTTATATTTAAATATTGTATTTTGTTTAAATTATTTTTTGATATCCAGTTACTCCGACATTCGGATTACCTGTCAGTCAAGAGAATGCAAAGCCAAATGAAGGTGCATACCGTAATTTTTTTTTCTCTCTTTTTCTCAAAACGTAAAAATATTATTATACCGTATATATTTTTTACAGCAACTTCAAAAAGTCAAGATTCAACTGTTTCGGCTGCATCCCGATCTCAGGACGTTTTTTTTAAGGCCTTTCTACAAAATCAAGCTTCTATGGAAAAGGTTAACGTACCAGGTTTCACCTTAAACCAGGTTTTTGTTTGTCAATTGAATTTAAATTGCTTTAATGCTTGGAATATTTAATTCTTATTTCATCGAACTAAAGAATTAATGAGCATTATTTTCAACTGCAAAATTCGCAAAGATATGTGAAATATTCTATTCTGGATTTTGAAATATTTTTAAAGCTCGGCAAAATGATCTCAGAAAAACTGCTGATTTGGGGATAAATAGCAATTTAAGTTTGCAGGTGGTGCCTTTTAGAAAAAAATAACCGAATATATGATTTTTTTTGTACCAACAGCAATATAACACAAAAAATATGTAATTAATAAAAGTAAATTCGAATAAAGTAATAATGGTTCTTTATCAGATAGTAACGTCATGACAAACAGTTTGCAAAATATTACGACCTATTTAAAAAAAATAAAAAATGATCTCGACGAAGCAAACCCATGAAATGACACCCAAAATTAAATCTCTAATACTGCTTGAGAAAGTTGCAATAACTCACTTAATGACGTATTTAGAGTTAACTAGTAACACGAAAACAAGATGCATTTTTGTGAGCAACGAGATGTTGGAGAGAATTGTAAATCGAGCAGTCGAAATGTTATCCTGACAACCGAATTTAAATGCACGACGTAAAAAAATTGGTGGGTGCGAGATCCTCCCAAGCGCTGCTGATTTTACATTTATAATTGAAGTTTTTAACTTCTTTGCATAATCATTAAAATTCTTAAACATTGACCTTGACCCACCTTTTATTGACCACTTGTATTTCATCATCTCCTTTTCACGTCACACACTCACTCACGAATCGTTCTGCAGGCCGCAACATTAAAAGTTGGAAGCTCTGACCGTAAGTTTTATTAACCAAACTTACAAATTAACTTTCGAACTTAACATTATAAATTATTTACAGGCAATGAATAAAAATGTTTGGCTGGATTTTAAGGAGAAAAAGTTTCTTCTTGACGTCACAATCTCGTGCGGCGATTTTTCATTTGAGGGTCACAAAATTCTACTCGCTGCTCACAGTACATATTTCCGTAAACTCTTCGAAAAGGATAGTAGCAATGAAGTTGAAATAACTCTTACAAAAGAAAATTGTACTCCGAAGGCCGTCGTGGAATTACTGAATTTCATCTATCATGGTAAAATGGACTTAACTGTCGATAAATACGAGTTGCTAGCTACTGCACATTTATTGGAGATGGACAACGCCGTTGAAGAACTGCTTAAGATAGTAGCAAAAAATTTCGGAGGTGAAAATTTTCTCAGCGACTGGAATTTCATCATGGCCCACGGCAACAGAGACCACAAAAATAAAATTATTGGACATGTAAAGAGAGAATTTGCTGCCATCATTGAATGTAAACAGTTTCTTGATTTAACTGTTCTGGATGTTATTTCCATTCTTAAATATAATCAAGAAATCGGGTCGTTCGTTAGGATTCCGATTGATTTACTGATGCAAGGAATATGGGTTTGGGTGAACTATCCAGAGATTCCAGAGATTTCATCTCGCAGTAGATATTTGGGCGAATTCTTTTCTTACATTGAAGTAGAAAAAATCCCATTACAGTGGATCATCAATATAACGGAAGAGGCGCCACAACTGTCCAACATCACGGCGCCAATTCTGTCAAAGAAATTATGGAGTCGCGGTGATGTCCGCGTATTTCTTTATAAACCCAATCATTTGACAGGAAGTGATGACAACTTACAAATTCGTGTTTTAAATCACGAAGACAATAAGTGGAATTCCGGAAAGAGATATTTGCCAGCAAAAATGATCGTCGATGCAAGTATGTGCAGTTGGCAACAATATATCTACTTAATCACGACAACATCAGTTGTTGCTTATAACGTTGAAACAGGCGCAAAAATAGTTACGTATGTGGAAATGCTCAGTTTAGAAAACAAACCAATAGGGAAATCTATAGTCGTTGGCGATACATTGTATTGCGTTTGTGGACACCAACTATTCAAATTAGATCTGCAATCTCACCCAAAAACGTGGATCCCGTTTTTAGTTTGTAAGGAACTGTATCTATTTCTGAACTTTTTTCACAGAAATGGTTATCTGTATTTTGTTAAGAAGGACTTCAGTATTGCGAGTGTGGAATTGAAAAGTAAGATTTGGACGTGTTATATACCGGTACTCAAAGTTGAGAACATTGTTGTAGATGGAGTATGCGAAGACAATGGCGAATTGTATGTTTACACAAAGAAAGAACCAAAGATTTTGCGAAAAGTCTGCCTTAATGACCTTACTAATAACAGAATCGGATTTTACCACCACTTGAAGTATCTCGACTTCGAATGTCCTTTAAGCAATATCAAGTTTATGCACGTTCAAGAATCTGGAGACACAAGTTTTGATTTATTGATGTTAGATGAAGATGGAAATGTGTGCCGTTTTAGGAACTTGATCAGCAAAAATCGTCCGCAATGGAAAACAGAAGACCATAGATTTCCTGGAGTTTCATTCGGTGGTAATTCTAAACTTACGAATTCAGAAGCAGCAACTACATTCAATTTTAAAAGTAAGTATTTATTAATTTATATTTAAATATTGTATTTTGATTAAATTATCTTTTGATATTCAGCTACTCTTCCAACGATGTTACCTGTCAGTCAAGAGAATGAAAAGACAAATAAAGGTACGTTTTTTTCTCTTCTAAAAATGTAAAAAAAAAATATATTACCGTATATATCTTTCACAGCAACTTCAAAAAGTCAGGATTTAACTGTTTCAGCTGCACCACGATCTGGGGAAGGTTATTTTACGGCCGGTTTACAAAATCAAACTACAATGGAAAACGTTAAAGTACCAGGTTTCACCTTAAATCAGATTTTTGTTTGTCAAATGAATTTAAATTGCTTTAATGCTTGGAATATTTAATTTTGATTTCATTGTACTAACGAATTAGTGAGCATTAGTTTTGTGTACGTAGGCCATAGGATGTAATTTTCATTTGTACTACTGAAAGCTGTTTAGTGTTGTATTATTAATTAATGGCATAAATGTATAAAAGTGGCCAATAAATTTTGTTTTCAAACTGCAAAATTCGCAAAGATATGTGAAATACTCTATTCTGGATATTGTGAAATATCTTTTAAAGCTCGGCAAAGTAACCTCATAAAAACTGCCGTTTTTTTTGTAAGTCGTAAGTAAATAACGGTTAAGTAGCTTTCAGATTTTGTTTATAATTATTAAAATACTAAAATTTTACTAGAATTTAAGATTCTAGTAAAACTTTAGTAAATAAAGATCAGCAACAAAGACATGAACTTTTAACTGATAACGTTGCTGCAACTGCAATCTAAAGTTATGAATTACTTTGCAATACGATATTCCAGATAAAAAAATTAAACTGACCCAAATTTCACAAATAATTTACAAACTGGACTTTGTGTTGTACATTCAAAACATTTTGTAATTACTAATGCGTGCACTCTTCACTAAACCAGAAAACTTCGATAACAGCTGGAGTAATGTTACGACAACTCATTATTTTCGCTTTAACATTTTACAGTTTAGGATCAGATATTGGTATGATATTTAATAGCCATCCTTATAAACAGAGTCATGAAAACTTCTCTATTTCATAAGAGTCGCCCTGGTTAATACCAGAAATTGATGATTTAGAAAATGTCTGTCTCACCAAAGAATGCATTGTGTCTGGTAAACTTTGACTTGAGATTTTGTTACGAATGTTAAGTTTATGTGTATTAATTTAGCCTCTAGAATATTAGAGAACATGGATGTATCAGCAAATCCTTGTGAAGATTTTTATCAATTTGCTTGTGGTGGCTACGCTGATAAGACACTCGCGTCCGATTATATGTCCGAGCTCGTGGACATGCAATTGGATAAATCTATGAAGGCTCAACTAAAAAGTAAACATTTCATTGCACTTTGTTGAATTTTTATATTTTGAATTTTGGAAATTCCAGAATTGATGCAACGACCAAAGACATTCTTTACTGGCTCATCTTACAAAGTTAAGGACTTTTACGATTCTTGCACAAATATCGGTGCGATAGTAGAAATATCTTACATTTATAAAAATTTTTATTGCTAATTTTTGTTAATTGCAGAGTATATGAAAGAATTGGGTCTTAGACCTCTGAAAGAGTTACTCAATTATTACGGTGGTTGGCCTATGGTATTGGGCTCTAAGTGGGAGATAAGGAAATTTAACTGGAAAAGAATTGTCAGTCAAATGATTGGTGATGGACTTCCTGTTAACTTACTCCCATACTCTTTTGAATTTAATCAAGGACATCTAAATTCTGATTTGCACACAATACCTGTTGTAAGTCTGTGATTGCATTTCCAGGAATTACAGTAAATAAATATGATATTTACAGTTTGGTATTATTATATTTAAAGATTAGACTTCCTGAATCTCGCTTCTCCTTTCTTCGCAACAGTACTCGGGAAAACGAAACATATGTGAATCCATTGATTGAAATTGCTGTTTTGTTAGGCGCGTCAAAAGAAGATGCGCAACAACAAATGGAAGAAATTTATGCTTTTAAGAATACATTAAGTGATGTACGTGCGGTAAAATAATTAATTGTAAAACGTGTAATTTTGTAAGTTAAATTCTATTGCAGATTCTTAATTATAAAAAGAATGACAATGAAAGTGTTGATGATGATATTTGTTTATCTGGCAGTTTGGATAAAGTCAGTGTTATTTACTAACTCGGAGTCTTTGAAGTAAATGTACGAATACATGATTTATTTTGTAGGTAGAAAAAGTTAATAGCACAACCATAGAAAAATTGTACACTATAACAGAAAAGGTATCGCTAACAGTTGGTCATTTATAAGTCAAATAATTTATTTATTTATTGATAGATTGACTGGCTTAGATTTCTGAGGCGAGCATTTTCACCCTCTTTGACTATGCAATCTGAAATCATATGTGTTGGTTCATCTGCTACTTTTGCTCAACTCATTGAAACTTACGACAACACGTCAAAAAGGTATTATTTCTAATTATTACAGTATTTCTAATTATTACAGTATTTCTAATTATTACAGTATTTCTAATTATTACAGTATTTCTAATTATTAATCACTTATTTCTTAATATAGAATTTTAGCAAACTATTTATTTTCTGGACTAGCTAGAAATTGTATGCAGTACATTAAATCCGATAACTGGGATGCTATTATAATGAATGCTCGCAGAGGTTACATCCCTCAACAACCAATTTCAAGGTCTGAGTGTCAAATTTACTTATTTTATGTAGATATATTTAATTTAAGGGTTAATGTTTCAGCTGGAGAATTTGCTTACCCCTTGCACATAATTATTTTCTTCCTGTCATAACATCGATTTTTGTTCGACATAATTACAAATCGCAAGAAAAAGAAAATGTAATTACTTTTCCACAAATCAGTTACAAATTTATATTTTCATTAAGTTGAATTTTTAATTAGGTGACAGAAATGTTTTCGCTAATTCGCAAAGAGTTTAAAAGCTTATTTGAAAATTCAGAGTGGTTGGTCGACGAAACATTGCAGAAAGGGAAAGAACGGGTAAGATTTTGAGTAAAACCTCTTCGTGACAGATTAAAATAGTGAAATTATTTAGATAGACGACTTGATTGCATTTTTGGCTTATGCGGATGAAATCTTAAATGATAGAAATTTGCAAGAGTATTACAGAGAAGTATACTTTATTTTTTAGATGTTATAGTAAAACTTAATTTACTGTTTGAAAAATTTTCTTGAGGTGTCTATTTCACCTTACGAGTTTCTAAAGAATATTTGGAACTTGGAGAAATTTCAACATCAGAAAAGAGCCGCATATGTTGACAGACCGATTATACGAAACCAGTAAATCAAACATAAATTCTTATTTTACTAAAATCCTTTAATGAAGTTTTCTTTTATAGTTGGGATCATCAAATTAGTTTGCTAATGGCAAATGCATTCTATAAGCCATTTTTCAATACAATTGGTATAAAAAATTTGAAAACTAGCACCAAAATATATCACTATCTATTTTATTTTTAAATAGAAATTCCTGCTGCTCAGACTCGAGAATCTTATTTCACAATGAACAGACCTCATGCATTAAATTTTGGTAGTTTAGGAGCCATTATTGGACACGAAATTGTGCATGCTGTTAACCAAATAGGTACCGTATATTTTGTTCACACAAAAAATTAAATTAAAAAACCACCTTAATTAACAATTAGGTGTTCCCAAACGGGCGGAAATACCAACTGTAATGTGGTGGACGGAAAATGATGTGGAAGCTTTTCAGCAAAGAGCTCAATGTACTGTAAACCAATATGGGCTTTACGGTATTCGTAATAAAGGGAAGCTAAATGGAACCAAAACTTTGGACGAAAACATTGCAGATAATACAGGAGCATTAATTGCATATAGGGTCTAAAAGTAAATTAACTTTAAAGTTTGTATTTAACAAGAAACAATTTTCTTTATTACAAAAGGCTTATCAGTCATGGCTCAAGGATAATCCAGGCAGAGAAGCAAGATTACCAGGATTAAGCTTTAATTACAATCAACTGTTTTGGATTAGTTACGCTAATGTAAGTAATCAGGATTCTAATCTTGATTCTAATATTTACTTTATACCAATTCTAATCTTGATATGTTTTTGCAGTCGTGGTGTGCTAGTTACTCATTTTCAAGAAACGTCCCCGAACTGACCAAACTGACTCATAGCTGGCCTAAATTTAGGTTAAAATATAAAATATAAAAATGTTAACATTTTAATCATTTTAATACTTACATTACAGAGTGTGGGGGAGTGTTTCTAATTCTCCAGATTTTGGCAATGATTTCAACTGCTCTTTGAACTCACCAATGAATCCAGAAAATAAATGCTCTGTTTGGTAACTTACGAAATCTTGTCGCTCATATTGATTGATTTTGTAATTTTTATCACTGTTATATTTTTTCTTTTATTTAAAATAAATATTTAATTTACCAAAAAAAAAAAAATATTGTATGTAGGTACGGTATGCTTTTATTTTTATGACAACTTAGCTCTGACCACGAAAATCTGAGTTACAATATTGAATAAAAACCTACCACGGCTTCGTTTTGTTTCATCTGGAAATCCTGGAAACGTTGGCTTATCTTTTGATTCATTTTCAATTATTTTTCCATGCAGTTCACGGCACACGAATTCTTTTTAATAAAAATTTTACATATACTAGTACTTTTATAATAATATTATCCATCCTGATTACCTCCTCGTTCCTCACATGATGAACTGTGAAATCATGAAGCACAATTCTGAAAGTTTGTTGTAAGACATTAGGAAGTCTTTAAACTGTAAAATAAAAAGTGTAAATTATCAACTTAACAAAACTAGATGGAATTGACGACATTTTACTAAGTCAGAACTTGTTACTTGTTTTATTTATCCGGCTTGCATCTTATTCGGATCAATTCCGGTTGTAGTCATATTTTAGCTATACGATTTTCCAAATTCCAATTCGAATTCAAACCGTGAGCAACACCCTGTGCAGCACAGACATACACGTATGTATTGCACGAATGCACACGACACCTACCGATCGACAGCTGCTGACAAAATTTGCAAAAGAAATATAATTAATTATAACTATTTAATTTTAATATTAATCACAATTTATAAGTAATTTAAAATAAACAATAAATGCTTATATTATTTGTTTTTAAAAAGAAAATAAATTTTTAAGTGGCGCTATAGTCACAAATTAAAAATGTCCGTCTCAGTGTCCGTCAAAACACTGCGGATTGAAACACGGTAAAGGTAAGTGGTATCATGTCGTAATCAATGCGACACTAATACATATTATGGTAATACTTGTATTGAATTAGATAGAAATTAAGAAAATTTTTTGCAGTTTTCACTCGCATTCAAAGCTATAAAGTGCATCATAAATAAAATTAAAAATAAAAATGTTTTATTTTTAATATTGTAGTTAATTGAAAACTTGCATTCATCTCTACACATAATAAATCGACATTTATTCTTGCCAAGGTAAGTAAAATGGGCGTTTTGTATGCAGAAAATCTGTATATTTTATTATATTTTTTTTATTTTGTTTTTAGATGCCAAACGAGAACCCAAACCCACCACCCAAAACCCACCCAAACACCGATCCTCGTGTGACATTTGCTACCCCGACTGGGTACACAACCGGTCAGATATATGTTGCAGCACTTCCTCATGGTCAAAGATGCACTGTAAGTGTTTTTGTTATTTGATTGTTCCTTGGCGGTCAAGCTCTTCGCAAGGTGCTGGAAAGGGCTCCGTAGCTTATTGGTCTGATAAAAAAAGAAAGTCGATTAGTTTGAAGCAGCTAATGAGTGATGATACAGTCATAGACTGAGATTTCAATCGGTAGGTGGTCGCTACCTAGAGAATCTGTCTAAATTTTATATTTTATTTTATTTTCAGATGCCAAAAGACAAGAAAAACATTACATAAAGAAAGAATGTTTAGATAGAAGCATTCTACGAACCAGTGGCTCTTCGGCAATGAGCAGTCTTGCGGTAACACGCCAAAGCCATTCTTCATGATCCAGCCTTGTGCCAATGCCATCTGTCGCGACCGATCCTCGGGTAACATTTGCTACCACGACCGGGTCCACAACTGGTTATGCATATGTCGCAGCATCTCCTTTTAGATCAACTAGTGAAAAGTGTAATGTAAGTGTTTTTGTTGTTATCTGATTCTATACGTATTCTGTTGTGCCGTTTTGTTGTTGTTAGTTGTTGGTTTCAAAAATGGAGTGTTGGCGCAAACAAAGCCAGTTTCCAGTATGGAGTTAGGGAGAGAAGTTAAAAACAATTTTATTTATGTATTTATTTTTTATCACAGCTGACAAGTATTCAAAAAAGGCGGCACCAGGCGGCGGATCAGGAACAAGAAGCGCCATCACAGTGAATGAGGGCGCCGAAAGCACCATTGGTAAATGTATTTTCAAATTTATTTATTTATTTAGTTACCTATTACAATTTTTATTTTTTATTAGCTCGATATCAGCATATTAAAAATCGGGCCGCCGGATTTGGCGCGGGTGACCCAAGCGCGAGTTGCCGAAGCGCGGAAATAAGTTGCTGGTAGGAATCTCGCGCTTGTGCCGAATTATTTCCCG
>JAQFZP010001051.1:0-23233 GCA_034695745.1 Geophilus truncorum | reverse complement strand
CCGCTGTGAGGCGCTGAACGCAGTGACGTAATGGCATCATTCAATCCCGCCTTCGCGCGACGCGAGCCTTCGTGTGGATGTGGATGAGGATGTCGAATAAATATTTTTTTCTATTTCGGTTTCAAGAGGAGTTACGGTTGAATCATTGAATTAAAATATGAAAATTTGTGACGTCATATTTATTTTAACTGCATAAAAAAATGAATTCCCATTCTCAAAGGAAAAAAAAATATTTATTTACAAAGACATGAAATTGTACAGCGATCATTCGAAAATTCGTGCTAAGTTCAAAATGACAAATGCAATAGTAAATCGAGTTCAAGATACAACAAAAAATATTTTATTTTAAAAATAGTAATCAGAATCTACGTGATCATCGATGCAAAGTGATCAAAAGTATCGAAATGTGCAGCCATGAATAATAATTAAATACTTTTTCAAAATATTCTCATAATTGTAAATATGCATATGTACAGGTTTTTTAAAACCAAAATATATCCTATTTAATAAACAACATAAAAAAAAAAAAAAAACTAAATTTGTTTAACAGGAACTGCTGTTTGAATCGTGAAATTGATAATACTCTTTCAACTGATACAGTGCCATCTTTAACTGCGAATTCGCCACATCCAACGTAATAATTTGCCGTTCCTGATTCTCGATCACTTGCTGCTTCTCATTTAGAAGTTCCTGCATTTCGCCTTGCTCTCGTCGCAGCTTCTCTTCAACCTTGACAAGTCTAGGAATACCAATTCAACAATTTAAACAAATCTCCCATCAACCAACAACACAAATAAAAAACATGCAAACCCATGCACAACTTATGTAATTCGCTTTTATTTTGGTTTTTTTTTCAACTAAAAATCTGTCCTATTTACAAAGATAAAAATAAATAATACAAAAAAAAGCTATTTCTAATTTACAATCGTGCAACTAATCATAATCCGGGTTAAGAAACACAGATAAAACACGTAAAAACAATAACCAAACGAATATTAGCTCGTTAACTCGTATTAGTCACTCTCCGAACATGCAAAACACACTTCCGACACCGTTTTAGACATCGGTAACAGTAAAAGATTTCGATTTGACCGAAACCGAGAACGAGAGCGCAGCGCCGCTGCTGTTACTGCGAGGTCGCACATTGTCCGATGTTAAGTTAGGCACCAAAAGCGAGTGATGAATTAGTGGAGTAGAAGCATGCGATCGTAGCGTTTGTTCATGCAAATTACCATCTTCGTACCTAGTGATCACATTTCGCATCTCTTCGTCTCGCTGTTGCTGGATGAACTCGGCGCACGATTCGGAGCGGATGTGAACCGACTCCTGCTCCTGGAGCCGCTGCTCGGCATCGCTCAGCTTTCGTTGCAAGTCCTGCATCACTCGGCGTAGTTCCTCGATTTCGTGTTCGTACTAAAAAAATAATAATATAATAATAATAATAATAAAAATAAATGAAATCTAGTTTTTTATATCGTATTTCTCGAATTAGAAGCACGAGCTTTCTGTTTACTTCGTCAACCATTTTTTCCATACTTATATTTCAGGGGCACTTTTTATTAATTTCGTAATTTTTTTTTTATAAATTCATTTAAAGTTAAACATTAATTTTTAAATTTAATTTTAATAAAATTAATGAAAATTAACTTAAGTTTTAATAGATCAATTATTGTTATTTCTGACGAATTCGGAGTAATTTCGACATTTTATATCGTTACGTTATAAAAACGTTACGAGCTGTGCCTCTATTTCGGGGCGCTTTAATTTTTTTCGTCAGTCCTACACTCCACGCTCTTTTAATTCGAGAAATATTTGAAAATTATTTTATTTAGAATCGTACATCTCCAATTGATTTTTCCCTTATGGTGCTGTCGAGCGATTGTTCTGATTCGCTCTCAGTTTGCCAGGTGTGCGCCACCTGTTGATCGGGAAGTGAATCTTTAGCCACGAATCGACGACCTACGAATTTCAAGCTGTTGCTTTGTCGGTTCAAAAATTCATTCGATCCAGACAGCAATTTCGAGGTGTTTTCCCTCGATCTCGGGTTCCCGGAAGCGTAGGGGTTCGTTCTGGGAACGAGATTACAGGTAAACTCTGTCGATGACAGCGACGATGATGACATCGATGACTGGTGATGATGGGCTTGAAAAAACCTCTGCTCCGCTTCCGGTGACGACGAATCGGTCGCGTGGTTTTCGTGCTGCGGAAACCGATACATGGGATTGGCAAAAGCCAAGGGTTGGAGAGAGTTATTGTTGATGTTCGGGTGACGAATGATGACGTTGTTATTTTCCTGATGAATCGATGGGTCGACGGGAGAGTTGGACTGGCTGTAGGCGAAGGATTGGTACCCGGATGAAGCGACGTTCGACAGCTGACTGATGGAAGTCTGACTTCCTTTGGCATCCATTTGCACGTTGTTGTCGTCGTCGGCGAAGCACAACGTGTCCAGGCAGTTTCTGTTTCCGTTCAGGAAATTGTTCTTCGACTTATCGTTATCCAAGGCACTGAACAACACGTAGTCGTCGGCCGTCGTGAGGTCGGACGCCGGTTTGCGGGCGTTCGAGAGCGTGCGCGGTAGAGTAGAGGCTTTGGGCGACTCGACGCACGAGGGAACTTTGTCCGTTAGCGATTTATCTTTGATGTCCACTGTTTCTTCGACTGCAATCGTTGGTTTCGAGTTGATGTCCGGAGGGAGACACATTCTGTTGAGGATTCGTTGCAGTTTCTCCACTTCGGGCAAGTGTTGTTTGTTGGTGATCTTGGTAAGCATCTCTGTGAGAACGATGCGCAGGATCGATAACTCCTTGCCTATATCGATGAAGCCATCGAAGTCGGATTGGTTATCGGAGGTAACTGGACTCTAAAAAGAGAAAAAAAAAATTTAAATTTTTATGAGTAATTAAAAATGATTAAATATTTTAATACTTACAGATATTTGTTTCAAAAATGTTTTCATCGGCGTCCATTCTCTTTCGACGAAATCGTTTAAAAACTCCATGAAGTTCTCTTTTCCACCGAACCGGGTAAAGTTTGCTAATGTTTGAATAGTCTTAGCAACTAGGGTTAAGTTTCGAGCCACTCGTTCTTGCGGATATTCTATAAAAATTAATAAAAAATTTATTTTAAAATAAAATTATTTAAAAAAAAATATATATAAATTATTGCTACCTTGCATTAAGTTAAATAAACTCGGCGACAATATCGCCGGACATAAAAACCGAAGAAAAATCGATGCACTGATTAACTTATCGCTTAATTCTTCTTTCCCAATTGCTGTTAATCTTTTTCTATACGCATGAAACACTTGCCGCAATTCCCTAAATAAAAAAAAAAATAAAAAATTATTTAACTTATCCATTATTATCAAAAACAATATTAAAATACTCACGTTGGGAAATAGCAGTACGAATTTAGAATTTTAAGCCACGCCATTTCTACATACATTATTAAATTGTGTTGATGCTGCGCCAACTGGTTGTTATTTCCCACTTTCATGGGATCAACCTCGCAGTCGTCTGTTATCTGCATCATGTGCTGAATAAACTCGCCCAGAGTTTCCGATAAGTATTTGTGACCCACGAGTTTCATGTACGCTTCCATCGCCTTCGTGGCAAGGGAGTTTCCACGAAAGGTTAATCTCTCGTCGTCGATTTTCTCGATGTCTACCATCACTATATCTGATAAGAATTTTTGAGCAATGTTTTCTTTCTGCATTATGTTCACAAGCGTTCCAGCTAAATCTTCCTACAAAAAAAAAAAAATAAAATAAATTAATAAATAAAGAAATTATCAAATTGATAAAATTACCTTTGCTTTGATGCTAATAACTGGTTCTAACATTTCGCATAATATGAGGTAATTATTTTTTAAATACTAGTAAAAATAAATAAAATTAGTTATAAAATTTTTGATTTTCTAATAATTATAACCTACATTTAGACATTCTTGATAAGCAGTTAACGGAAGGATATCGATGGACTGAAATTTACATTTTATTCTAATAGAAGGCGAATCCTTTGAATTTTTCTCCAGCGCGACCGGGTACCATTTTTCTACGAGATGCCGACCACTGACGGCCGTAACGGGGATGGAAACAACGCCAACTAAGACGTTTTTATCTTTCCTCTTTTTTCGGTCTGCTTCGCGGTATAAACAAACATTGATGTAATCAACTTTCGGTAGATTGCTAAAATAAAAAAATCCATAAACAACGTTTTTCATACGAAAATGGCATAACAACATACTTAAAATCGAAATGCTCGCCCCAAAAGCAAATCTCGCCTTTCTGCTTCGACGTGGTCCGAGCATAAAGCGCTTTATCGAGACACAACTCGCAGTAATAACGTTTTTTAATGGGAATTCCTTTCGCTTCTAGCACCCATATTTTTAAACAATTTTCGATTCTGTTTATATTGTCTTGCTCGTTGTTTGTGCTTTTCCGTAAACTAAAATAAAAATTAAAAAAAAAAAAAAAAAAAGTTTTTTACATTTACTTTTGAATTTTTTTCCAAACGAAAATAAAAACCTTTGAATCCAACGATCGCGTTCTTCAGCCGATCGGCATGAATAATATCGCGTTCCAGCAGGGGACGTTACTTGGAAACAGTTATCTTGTCCCAGAATACTACTGTGTAAAGCTTTAATTTCAATTTCACCCCTGGATAAATCAACGGTATGAAGCACATTTTGACTAGATTGCAAGAGACTTTCGTGTGATCTCGAGGCGCGAATCCGAGCCGGTTTAACACTACAAATATTTTAAAAAAATAATAAAAATAAAAATCTTTAAAAAAACCCAATTTTCAACTCACCTATCATCCATCCCGCGTTTCCTCTCCAACTTCGTGACACTTTTCGTTCTTTTCAACGGATTATTTTTAAAAGACCGTTTAGAAAAAAAATTCTGTTATTAAAAAAAATAAAAAATAAAAAAACTATTAACCCTTATAATATTTACAAAACACATAATTACATTAATAAATCAATTTAATTTCCCAACTGAAAAATACTTTCAAACAACAATGGCTCCATTCATCAAATCAAGAGATTTTCTTTCAGATTTCATTCTCGTATATGGGAAAATTACACAATTCCATTGTCTCCCAGCAAAATTAAGTCTCAAAGGATTAAATTCTTTTCTATTGTTTTCATTGGGGCAAATGATATCCCTTTCTTCGACCGACGCAGAAAAATAAAATTTAATATCAATAAACGTTATCTGTTTACCGCGAATTTCCCAGCAGGTGATTCTGAATTTCTTATAGGTACAACAGGTGTAACTGGAGCGCTACCACGTCGATCCCCGCCACATGCTTTTTCGTATGATGTATCTAAAAATAAAAATTAAAAAAAAAATATTAAATACATGATTTACATCCGTTAACACCGTTTTAATGAATAAGTTGTTTGATTCGTGTCATGAATAAAAAGGAGGAAAACTGGTCTAACAGTTAACACACGTCGCTGCATTTTAAAGACATATTTTTAAGTTTTTGTATTAAAGGAAAAGTTACTATTTATTTTTAAGTTTTTGTATTAAAGGAAAAGTTACTATTTATTTTTAAGTTTTTGTATTAAAGGAAAAGTTATTATTTATTTTTAAGTTTTTCACAGAAAAGTGTGATATAATAATAATAATAATGGAAATCTGTTTACAACCAGTTTGTGAATTGAAGAGATTATTTTTACCATAAATTACACACATTTTCACACATATCGTTTCCTTTTCTTAAAGGGTAACTAAATTTCACGCATTCCAGAGCTTGTTTTCAACATAATAGAAAACCACATCTCAACCTTGAGCATACCACCTTTCACTGTGGAATTAAGGATGAAAAAAAAAAAATTGAAATAATAAAAAATTTTCTCAAACTGCTCAAGTAAATAAATCAAAATTTTGTATTTTAAATTAAAGAGAAAAAAAAAAAATTCAACCCTGAACTTAATCTAGGTTGGCAAGTGGAGAAAAACAGAATTAAAATCAACATTCAATCCACTAACCTACACCCTTGAGGAACATGTACTTAAAAACCTTCCGTAAACAGAAAAGTGTCTCAGATTTGATGTTTATAATCTCTCCTAACCTATTACCGCAAAATGAGGTTTTAATCTGGGCAAAACATCGTGGCCGAGAGAAAGAAAAGATTCAAAACAAGTCAACAACTCAAGTTTCAGACAGTTTACAAAGAAAAGTTGTAATCAAATTCTTTTCGATTGTTGGCGTTTTAAATGTGCACTTACTTCGTTTGAGATGAACTCGATAATCTTTTGTATTTAGAATATCAGCTCGGATGAGAGTAGCCATGTGAAAAATAATAAAAAAGTAGACAACATAAGGAGACAACTCCGACAAGGCTGTCCTTTGTATCGTACAACTTTCTGAGTTTCTGTGCTTTGCTGTCAATGCTATGTAGACAGCGCCCTCCAATGACATGAATTAATACCAAACAGGGAATATAAAATTTTTAATTTTTTAAAATACTAAAACTTATTTTTTTGGAAATATTATCATCTTATTAAATTTGTTTCAATGTTTTAAATTTAAAAAAATTAAAATTTAATTATTCAAATTTTTTTTTTTAAAGATTCAAAGTTATTTGAACTTTTGAATGTTCAACTCTTATTTTTACCTCGATTGAAATCGCTGTGATAAACCTCAGGATCACTCTTAGCCCTGATTAACGGAGTCGCTAATCCCACGATTTGGGATGCAAGTAACTGCATAGCAGCTGCGAGTGACTCCATTTCCGGCGTAGATGATAATAACCGGTCATCGCACGACGCCTCTTTCCATATTGGAATAATTTTAAAACCGTAGAATTTCGAACGGTTTTTTGTGATCTCGTCTGTTTTCTGCTCGTCGATCGGTAGCCGGTAAAAATCGGAATCGGCAGTGGAATCCACTTGTCGACAAATGCAGCACAACAACATGATTCAATCCAAATATTCGTTTTATACAAACCAGGTGCGTTTCAGAATGAGTCTGGAGTGAACTTTGATCGTAAACGATAGTATTCGGTGGGAAGTCGTTATCACATGACGTTGAGCATTGTCGGGAATGATCAAGCATCGTGGCTTCCGTCTTTTGTTCATAGTGAATACTTAATCAGTAAATCATCGATTTATCAGTAACCAATTAAGTTTTGGATGTTTATATCCCTTAACAGGAAATTAAGTGAACGTTAATTAAAGTCATTTTTAATGATGTTTTGAGGTGATGTAAGTATGTAACCAATCAGAGATTAGGTGTTTAAAAAACTAGCCAATGTTTGTATTTGATTAAATCAAAATGGCGTTTAATCTTTTTTTTCTCACTTCAAATTGATTTGGAATAATATTATAAACTTTTTTTTTTTAAGCAATCTGTGCATGAAATACTTGAAAATATTTAGGATAAATTAATGTGAGTGAATGTATGTACAAAATTTTTAAATCAAATATCAGTTGTATTTTAGACTTATTTTTACTATACTAATACAGTCAACTCCTTCATATCTGACCAAAAGTCTCAGCCTCTTTTAATGTCTCCCTACACTAAATACTATCTCTTACCCGGCCAGCTCCCATATCCGGCCACTTTTCCCAGTTTCGCTCTATGTCCGGAGTTGACTGTATTACTAATGCAACTTTCTGAAGCAAAACCACTCAGACCATAATTGAGACTAACAACATTCATACATTTAGGTCTTAAAACCTGATTACTCCCAACAGCCTCTAATGAAGTTCAGCAAAGCAGAGCAAAGCATGCCTAAATTGGACTTGAGATATAAATTCAAAATAAATCGCACTTGCAATTGTGAACATGTCAAAAGCTGAATAGAGGAAGTGGCATCGTGTTCAGTTTGCAGCAATACAATTTTCCCCAGCCTCATAGAACTTGTTATGACAAATGATAGCAGCTGTCACATATTAAATTGAACAGGAAAAGAGGGGCGAGAGGGAGAGGAGAGACCCCTGGTGATGATGATGACGAAGGTTAGATTAAGTGGTAGACTTGCTGTGAAGCTTATCAACTTTTTTGTTTATCGTTTTTTTAGTGTAACTTCATTTAAAACTTATTCATCAAGACCACTTGTAATCCAATTAGGCAACTTCTTACTATTTTTTCCATAATAAATATATTTTATATATTTTTAAAGTGTATTTTAATATCTTTAACATTCATCCCTTGTTTTAAGCTCTAATTATAAGCTACCAGTGACCTAATTTCCCGAAAAAAAAATTCATGTTCATTTAGACAGGTTGATACCCGGCTTTAATGAGGAAAAAACAGAAATATTAATTTTATTTTTTTAAAGAACATTATATAAACTTAAAATACATCTATAATTAAATCACATTAAATTAAAAAAATTTAAAATTTATATAATTTAAAAAAAAATTAAGTTAGGCCTATTTTTAAAATTTTATAAATTCAAATTTCCCCAAAATTCCCAAGGAGTTCAACAAGCTCTAAAATCTCGTCGACAGGTAAAAAAAAAAAAAAATCATTAAAAATTTATTCAAATCGCTGCAAATCTTTGTAAATCTGTAAATCTTAAATCTTTGGTCAAAAAATCCTCCAAAAACTCCTATAAATCTATCTAAAATCTCTAAAAATCTTCATGAATCTTGAAAAATTTGTAGACTCTTCACAAATCTTTAAAAAAAAAACTTCATAAAATCCCACAAATCTCATCGACAGCATTTGAGTCCGACTCCCTAAAATTCCTCAATTTTTCCCACGTTTTTTTCACCAGAATTTGAATCTAATTTCAAACGAGAAAATAAATCCTTACCTGGGATCATTTCCCATTCACTCTGCGTTGCCAGGCAGGACATAACGGACATACTGAATCGCATACTGTTTTTTTTCCTCCGTAACGAAGCCATAACCACGAGTTTGAAATATTCGAGCAAACTTAACCGAGCCACACCGGCATCATCCTTCAAACTGTCAGCAAAGCGAGCAAAGCCACTCGCAAACTAACACCTGATCTTCTTGCATCACGCATCACGTCACAGTCCTGTTTACACCACGTGGTAGACGGGGAAGAACCATCACCCGAAATTTAAAAAACCTAAAAAATTACGTGACCTAAATAGAGATTTCTCCTCCTTTGAAATTCGTGTTTAAGTTTTAAATTTTAAACTACTAAAAAATGTTAATTAAGGTCAATTTGTAAACTCATAATCTGTTAAAGAAATAAACTCGACTGTTATTTTTTTCTCAAACCGGAAGATTGGTTGCAGCAACCACTTCTGGTCTGGGTATTTGTTTACGTTTCATGGGTGGTGATTCAGTGCATTCTGGGAAATCGGACGTCAAGTTTGAACTTTTTCTTTTAAGTTTTAGCTTTATTTGGATATTTTTTTGATTAATTTTAAATAAAATTTGGGAAAAGTTTCAGTTAATTAGAAATTTATGATGAAATAAAGGGATCAAGTGCTGTTTCTCTTTCCCGGAAAGATGGCCACAGATAATGGGATAGGGGAGGAATAACAGGAAGAGATACAAGTGGTCATTAAGTAACTGAAGAGGAAATGTGTTTTAAAAAAATAAAAAAATGTTGTAAATATGTAAAGGGTTAATAAAAGAAAATACTGTAGTGTTTATTATTGTATTGTAGTTATTATCTGATGCATGTGTTTTGCATTGTATTTCCTATGCTTATGTGATCATCATGAATCTGCCATTGACTTTATGTTCAATGCTCTCATGTGTTTACAATTATCCTTTATTTTACAGCATGGAAGATTTAACCTTTCTATAGCTAATTTTGCTAAATTATTATTTATTTGGGTTAGTTATTACAGCTATAACCATTATGTCATTGCATTCAATGCCTCTAGGAATGTTGTAATTAAGTACAAGTCAAAGTTTTAGACAGTAGGATAACATCACTTTGCCCTCTATCTGAGGTCTGTGGAACCTTCTTTGGTAACACCTTTCCTTCAGGCAGTAAAGTCAACATCAAATTAATTGACACTTGAGGTGTGTTTGAATCACATACTGTAGTTTGTTTTGATCTTTACTGACAGTACATAACAGAAGAAACATGTTATTTGTTTGCATGGTAATGCAATGACTAATTTACAAGTTGACTAATTGTTGATAAAAATTAATGAGTTTTTGTTTAGTTATGGTATTTATTTATTATCAATGAAATGAAAGTTACAAGATTTTTATCAGAGTCACTATAAAGTCACATGATGCTAATGTTGAGTGATTTTGCAAACAGTCGTGACCAAATCCGGAACAAGTTCAAGCCGACAGTCTACTCACAGGACTGATTTTGGAAATCTCATTTCCGCATTAGCATATACACCAAAACAGACTTTTCCGGCTTTGACTTGTTACTCGTGACCTTAAGGGCTGGTTGCATCAAAAGCAGTTACAATTTAAACTGAGTTTAGCAATATTTTAACATTAGTTAAACTCCAGTTAACTTTAACTTTCGTTGGTGCAACTGGTCCTTAGAAATATAAAACGTTTGTGATTATTTCATTGGGGCTGACAATTATTGTCAATACAATAAATCCGATTCACTATAATAAACTCTAAGTATAAGAATTTGCTTAACTCAAATTAAAAAGTAGAATTATTAATCAACAGCATTCATATATTACAATAAATTTTATAGGTCTAATTTTAAGAAAATTCTGGTTTTAGTAATAACCAAATACATAAAGCTGTTTAAAATGTATGTAATATCGATTTATAACTTTAATGTACATTAAAAACCACTGCAATTGTCCTTTAACGCTTGATATTTTCTGTCTTAATGACATACTTTACTCCTGTCCCTGCGTGATATTATTGTAAAGCAATGTAATTAACCTTCAATTTCATAACCTTATTGTAGATAATAAGCGTTTCACTTTTTTTTAAAAAAATAGCAAAAAAAAAGGTTACACCAATGTTGTTTTTTCAACATTAGAAACTTTACGGAACTATAAACAACCATCTACTTAATATTTATATAACTTACAAAATTCATAGTTGAGCTTATGTTTAACATGCAATTTATAATTTACACGTTATAATACACTTTCCCGCAAGCTCTATTGATTTAAAACTCAATTTGCATTTTACCTTTTCATTATGAAGAGCTTTCCAAAGTTCATTTGCTAATAACCACCCTTCATTGTTCTACATAACAAAACCAAAAAAAATAAATTTGAAAAGCAATTTTATTTTTGAAATTCAAAAGGGCGATGAACGAAAGAGATATCCGGAAGTGAAAACAAGAGTACCCATAATGTCAAGTCTCTCAGAACTCTTCAAACAAAAGCATGTCTTGACAATGGACTTTAAAAGTACTCTACCTTAAACCTAGAGTGACTTGGCACTTATTAAAACCGTGATTGATTTCTTTAATAACTTTGTTTAAAGCCTCAAACGTGATAAACATTGCCACAAACGTCAAACTTTAACTTATTGTAATCAATCAAAACTTCCTTGATGAAATAATTAAACATTAGTACCACGCCAAGATACTGTATATATTTCATTATGATTCATCACGAGAGAATTATCAACCTAAAACCGTCACAGATGTCAAGGTTTACCCAAGCAAACTAGATGAAAGAACAAATGCCATATAAACTTTAACAAATTTTTAACTTAGTGACTAAAAAACTTGTTCAATTACTTAATTAATTAATTTCAAATGTGTGTCATCGGGCACTTTATTTTAATTTTTAACCATGAATAATAATTAACTTGAAGTTGGATAGATGGATAAATCTGAGTGACATTCAGTAAAATTTACATTTCAAACATAAAAACTTTAACTTTGATCTTTGCAATATATAAAACCTTAAAAGAAAATGAGTTAAATTTATGTCACAGGATTTAGGTCTATTTACTGCAGTTTTAATGGCAATGAATTAGTTGTAGTATACTTATCATTATTATTATTAGCTGTATTTAAAAATTAGAAAATTTCTAGAGCCATCAGTTGCAACAGTGAAAGTTAACCAAAGTTTAACCAATGTTAAACGAAGAATGATCGTACATTCCCATGTGAAACTTGTATAAAAAATAAATTTAGTTAGAATTTGGTTTTGAGATCTCAAAATATTTCGATCTAGGATCAACCTTGATTTGATGCATAAAAAGTATTGTTAAATTCATCTCTTTCTTACCTGATGCTATACTAGTATTGTCTTCCGCTAATAGTACATCCACAGTATGCCTCTTACTGTACGGACACAGAAAGAAAATATATTTATCCATTTTACGCGAAAACATCCTTGTACCCAACTTCTTACAGCCTTTCCAATCATAGAAGTGAGTCAGTTTCCCTTTACACAGTTTTCTAAAGGGATGTGTGAAAAATTTCATTTATCTACCCAGGAAATAGTCAAATAAGAGAAAAGGCAAGAGGCACAAGGATTAAATAAAGAATGATCTCAACCAAACTTTTCTAGTAACCTCTTACTTTATTCAAAACAATAATAACAACAACCTCTTAACATGGGAAAACCAAACTGCAACATCATCTTCCCTCCCCATCTTAAAGACATTAAATAACTTACATTTAATGATGCAATTACAACTTACTAATTATGAAATACACTTCTCAAAAGCATCCACAAATAACTAATTCATAAATTAAAACTGACAACTTTTTTTTTTTCAATAATTTATATCTTTCTTTTCTAAAAGTTCAAAGACACCAGCTAAACATTCCACACCCTTTAGAATAAAAATAAACAAATATATATTTAAAAAAAAATAATTTTTTTATTGAGAACAATAAATGTGCAAATGATATCCTGTTTGGTATAAGACAATTTGTATTCCTGCTCTCATAAATCATGAAAAATGAATTTTTCTCTAATTATGAGATTAAAACCGCCATTTCCGGTTCTGTCTTATCGATAACTGACATCCTCCAAGTGGTAAAATAAAAAATCAATTTTAACACCCACCTGTGCCAACCCAGAAAAAAATTCTCATTTAAATACCCAATCGTAATACACGATACTGTCTTTGTTCGGATCGGCCCTGAAATCTAAGGTCAGCAAGATCCCGCCTCAAACCCCGACCTCAAGTCACTGGCCATTGTGCAAGTGCAAGTTGAGTTGGTGGACCATACGAAACTAAGCCTACAATTATGCAGCGTATCGGGTTCAAGTACAAATAAATAGCAGATAAGAAAATGCATAATGGGACAGGAAGCTATGAAAATTATCCTAATTAGGCCATCTAGTGACAGCATTACGAAATCCTGCACGTATTGAGCCCATCTTTCCCTCTTTTCTGAGTTTTGTTGCGAAAATAAATTTTCAAATGAGTTTCACCTGGATCAATTTGGGTGGAATTTGTGAGAAAAATCGTCTTTCAAATGTTTTTCCTCATCCCATGAACTTTAATTGTGATGAATATTCAGGGTGTTATTTAGAAGTCAAAATTTGCTGGGTCAAAGCTCATAATTATCCATTTTCCTCTCGTGGTTCTACTTACTTGACATCACTTCCTGCTGAAAATCCTGTTATTTTCCGTTTTGCTAAAGTAATTTGATCCGAGTTGTTGGGAAATTACCAAATATGATGCGGCTCTATCAGAAACTGAGGTAAGTTCCTGATGATATTGTTTGAATGTTTTGTACATAAAATTGTCTAGATCCTTTTTTTCTTTTTTGAATTTTAAAATTCAGTTATTTCAGCTAGGGAAAGTGTTCCCAGTAATTACTGGTGGAGTTTCCTTCGTTGGTTAAAAATAAATCGTAAACAAGATGTAAGGTTTTGGTAAACAAGTAACACTATAGATGCATTGAAGTAGTAAAATAAACATGACATTTAAAGAGTTTTAATTACGAAAATTCAAGTTGATTTTAATTTTTAATGTGAAATATGGAATATTAATGAGCAGTTAGTTAACCAACAAAAGTTAAAGTTAAAAGTCGTTTAAATTTTAACTTTCAATTGGTGTAACTGGGAATAAAACTAATACAGGTAGTCACAAGGTTACAAACCCTCTTACTTACGAACTAGTCTATTATTTTAAAAAATCTAGTCATTCATACAATGTTTCGTATAGTAACGAACGGGCAGACCACTTTGCGCGACATTCAAAACACTGCGAATTTCGCACACTGCGAATTTCGTCAGCCCAATGAACAACGCGTTGTGTTTTGACTAATTAATCATTAATGCTAGATGTAAACTGTACGTAACTGTTCAGACTTATATACAAATTCGACTTACAGACAGACTGAAAACAGAACTCGTTCGTAACCCGGGGTCTGCCTGTAGATAGTTCTACTCCCAGTGTACGTTTGAAAAGTGTGCTGTACACTGCAGCCCAACTTGAATTAACAAAAATTCTATCAAAATCAAATATGGTACCGTAATTAAAGACTTTTCAGTGATTTTTTTTTTAAACCAAGTAAATTTACCATACCATCTTCTTCAAACCGAAAGACTAAATCACAAATTACATTTTCAACATTTCCTACATTTCTTCTACCTACAGTTGCATCATTCAAAGCAATTCTCATGTATAAACCCATTCTACTAACATCAAATACCAAAAAAAAACAAATCCCACCATTCCCCAAATCCCAAATCCCCAACCAACTCCTCTCCTTTAATAACAAAATTCTTCATGTGAATAACCAGTCACCAATGTCACATAAAAGAATGAAGATGTTGACTCCCATCACAACCACAACTCTAACCCATAAATTTCACAACACAAAAAAATAAAACCACTAAAGCAAAGCCTAAAAACCAATCAACCATACCATACAATTCCAAACCCAAAACCAATCCCACCAGCAAACCCTAATCAAAACAAGATAACAACCTTCAATTCCAACTATACCATCCAACCATAACAACATGATAATTAACAAAAATAACTTTGTCAAAAACTGCATCTACTCACCCAAACCTTTAAGAAGAATTTGGCACCTCCTTTTAGCTCTATCCACATGCATGTCGATGTGCAGCGTTCATATCTATTCTCCGATTTGAAGTTTCCTCTATCTCCCTCCTCTCCCTTTCCACTATCCTTGGTTCCCGCCCCCGCATCAAGGAGCCACCAGAAGGTGGAGGAGGAGGAAGAGGTGGATCCACCGAGTGGCCGCCACTGGCAAATGAGGTCAGTTTTGGCCAAACCATGACGAAAATTTTTCGGAAAAAAAAATCTTGGAGCTTTGCATTTAACAATGGCGTCCATTTAACACATTTTTAACCTGGTTTCCTTTCTTATTCCCGTATAAAATTGATTCACAAAGCTTTATTGCTCTTTTCTTTCGATAGTCCAGTTCTCAGTGGTTTTTTTTTTTTTTAAAGTTAATTCAACGATTTTTTTCTATCCCTATTTGTATTGGTCAGCAAATTTTGACCAAACATAGAATTTTTAATTTTTTTTTATTAAAAAAAAATTACAGCGAGACTAATTTATGTTAATTAAGTTGCTTCACTTTTAATCGTAAATGAAATAAGAGCTCATTTTTCATCCTCGATAAGCAGAACAAATTTGAAATTATTCCTTCCTGCCTTTCCCCCGATAGCTGGCAGCACTTGCAGATTTTAAATTACTAATAACGTTCGGAATTAAACGAGAATAACCTTATTTATTGGCCGTGAAAACAAGAGATTAAAATCGAGATTTTTGTAATTCGAAATTCGAATTTTGATTCAACTGATAGTTAACCCTAAAAATAAGACATTAACATGGGAATGGGTTGAAATTCAACATTTTTTTACATTTTATAATAAATTTCATCAAGAATGTCCATGAATTGTCTCTTATAATGCAACGTTCTTGATATTTTTAGAAAAAAAAATATATTTATGTTGAATCTTGTCTATATACGTAAAAAGAGGGAAAGGAAATATACGAGCGAGTCAAAAGTGGAGAATTTATTCGTGATATGGAGTGAAAATAAGGTCAAAATGGGACATAAACTCAAATTTATAATCCGAAACTAAATGCAATTTATATACCAAAAAAAATTCCAAAAAATTAAAAAAATTAGGCTTAACATTTGTAAAATCTAATTAATTTCGTTTAATAGCGTTTTTGACCCGAAAAATCATTTTGTAGACATGTTACCCTTCGTAGCCTTGATCCGCCCACTCGGCGGTCCTTCCGCGGACACATTTGGACTTCTGGTATCCATCAAGGAACGCACATAAGTCGCCTCCTACCGCCCACGTTAGCAGTTATAGTGGCGCCAAGTTTCCCTCGTTTCTGTATTTTTGAACTTATGAATTTATTCATTCATACATTCATTCATGATTTTTAATTTTTTTTTTTTTAATTTTCCAAACACAATGAACAGCAATTTGATTTTTTTTTTCTAAAGGGGAAGGAATTGGAAGACAAGTTTGTATAATAGTTTCATTGCCCAATTGTCCTCATTAATATTCAAGAAGCTTAAGACCTATTTTCAGTTTTTGAAAAAATAAAGAAATAAAAAATGAACTGAGAAGCCAAAGGCCAAGTGGAGTGACCATTGCAAATGTTGCAATTTGGGTGTGACTTTTTTATGTGTGGGTATCGAGTTTATCTAGCATAATTCACAAAGATTATCATTGGGAAAAAACTTTTCAGAAAAAAATTTTTTTTTTTTATTATTACTTTTCTACTAAATATTTATTGGGTTTTCTTTGAAAAGATTTATTCAGAGATGCATGTTTGTGGGTATTACTCAATGATTCGTAATGTTGTATGTCAAATTTTTGATCGAATTGTTTTTTTATGCAGTCATGATGCAATCATTTTATGATTTTAACCATGTAATGACCTAGTCTAATTTTGAAAGAGTTGAGGAAAATCGATAATTTTTAAGATGGATGGTTCCTCTAGTTGGCCACGTGTCACTAACTAAGCCGGAAGTGGCATAGTTTTGGATAAATGATTTGTACTCCAAGAGACGTAAGAAGCAAAGCTATAGAGATAGAATGGGCTTCTTCACTATGGTAACGATTCTAAGCATAAGAATTTGCTTAACTCAAACTGAAAAGTAGAATTTTTCTCAACAACAATCACAAAAATCTTAAGTTAAGATAAGTCTGAGCTATCCATGACTTGGCTCAAATTATTCTTAAAATGAGAAATAAATTTAGTTTTGATTTAAAAAAATGTTTGGTGCTATCTCTCAATTGAATTGATGAATAGCAATAATCATTTAAGCATTTTACTTTCTTGAACAGTTCTAATTACTAAATTCATGTGGTACTACAAAAAACAAAAGCTCCAACATTTCAACAAGACTTGCAAGAGCAGGCAAAACTTGCAAGAAATGCTTCCAGAAATGTTTCATTTTCTAATTTCCATAAACATATTATAAGTTACGTATTACCATTACCTTTAATATGTCCTATTTTGCATTTGCTCCAAAATCCTACTCTATTAAGACCATTATAGCTTCCCAATGTCAATATTGCACTCATAAAACAACTCTAAACATACTTCCAGTGGCCATTCACCACAAATTACTTTTCCTACTTGCATTCAAATGCAGTTTCTAAATGCCACTCATGTAAAGCTAGCAGCAAATGCCAGATGACATCATAACTTCATCAACTGAACATGTTTGAAATGTTGAACTTGCTGTTTCACCCACTACCTTTGCTATTTGGTCCTAATTTGTTAGGTTTACACTATTTATGACTTGACATTTTCAACAACAATCCTACTGCAATTTGTATCTTTCACTTTATATACTTTACACTTACTGATCATCTTGATAACAAACTGGTAATTTGCCTAATTTGTTACATTTAAAATCTGATAAATTTCAAGTAAGCTACTCACAGAGATGTTTGGATTGAGATTAAAGATTCTTTCTTCAGTTGATTTCAGATAAATGGGAGGAAAGTTTTAGATGTAAGAATTTATTTGATCAGACAAATGGCTTTTGAGCTTTCTAAATTTCAATAACTTTTTGTAAAATTGGAAAAGTCATGGTAATAACATTTACCTCCAATTATGGCTTGAATCTGGTCACAGGTTTTTTGACCTTAAACAGCTGGTGGTCACTATGGCTACAATTTACAATTATTAATAATAGGTTTTGCATTTTCAACACCTTGTATTTTATTATTTTAATTTTTAAAATAAGCAGTTTTTTTTTTTTTTTAAGAAACATGTGCCTTTTACCTCATTTTTGAACATATTTCTTAGAACTTTGAATTAAAATCATCAACCTCTATCCCTAACTAAAGTTCAAATTGCCAAGACTTAACTGTATAGATTTAATTTAATTTTTGACATAAGTCCCTAAAGGGCTTATGCACAAGATTAATTCTAAGAAAAAAACTTTGCTAATTGCTTATAAAACAATAAATTCAAATAAGCAACATTTGAATTTTTTCCTATGGGATTACAAAGATGAATGGTTTAGATCTGTAACTATGACAACTTATTCAAATGAAGGAATTCTAATCTAGTAATCTGCATTTTCCCCATGGCTGCACACCCACACCCAAACATGGCAGCAAAAGCCATAAATCTCAAATTTATTACCTACTTCCAAAATCCCTCACCAGGTAGCAGCACATGCAAAATCCCTCCAATTTATTCACCTTTCTTCCCCTGTTGAAATTTCAATCACCAGTTGGCACCATCTTTTTATCTACATATTCTTTATTGCATAAAGCTGAGACTTTCCCAGTTGAGCTTCCAAACATTTAATCCAGTGTGAAAAGCAAAAATGACCTTCTTAAGGTTTTCAGCAGCTCAGGTCAGTGGGAAGTGAAGAAAAAGTATTTCCCAAGAGAATAATTTTCTGGAGACCTTCACACATAGCCCAGCACTTCAATATTAAAAACAAAAAAGAAAAATTACAGTAAACTATGGTCTAATGAAATTACTTCCACTTCCAAGTGTATAATTTACAATTATATAATGATCAAAGTTAAAAACCTGAGCCATTCACCTTTTACCACAGAACAGGAAACGGAAATTGTGTTTTTTCTTTCAAAGAAAGTAAATACAAAGAGATTTAATGAATAATCAGTCTGTATAAACAGTAATTTAATATGAATCATTTCTAGTTTCCTGTTGCTGATGGGGGAATGGAGAAATGACTGCACCAATTGATCTGGTTCAATTTGGATAATCGAGTTGCTGGGTCACTGATTTTTGCAGACAGAACTGTAATGTGTAATTAATCGGTTTATAGGTTCAATAGATCAGTGGGATTTCTCAAAGGAAGTAAATTCACAAAAGGTTGAGGAAGTTAAGACAAGATTACTGCATTTTTTGGATTTTTTTTCTCTCTTCAGATTTCTTTTTTTTTGCTTGAACTAAGTGCAGTAACAAAAAGTGGAAAGAAGTTCTCTTAGGTCATATAAATCATTTGTTCACTTCTGCTCTAGTAAAGCTTGATTTGATGGTTTCTTAATGTGATTATGTTACATTAGCTACTGAAAGAAAATGAGTATCTCGCCTAATGTTGTGGAAAGAGGAATTCTTATAAACTCAAAAGTGGTTGATAAGATTTGGGTGTACAGTAGTCAGTACGTAGCAATATCCATAAATGAAATAGTCATAAATATATTTTTGATCCACACTGCAAAAAATGATAGTGCAACTTTGCTCATTCGCGAAGAATTACAGCCATTTTAATAATTTGGTAAACCATTGAAATTGAGCTCATCTAGAAATTTTGCAAAATCGTAAGCAACAATCTATTTTCGTACAAAGTAACACCAAAACAACGAATACTCAGTATTCTATTTCGCGATTGCACTCTAACGAATGTATCCTAAAGTTCGATATTTTAACGATTGCTCTAAAAAGAACCCTAGTGCTCGAACAATGTATTGCAACAATTGCACCCTAAAATGATTGCACTCTAACTAATTTTTATGGATGACCACATTGTATTTGGCAAAACTATATGTGAGCATAGGCCGAAAGGGTTTTTCCACAGTCACTGAAATGCTCAAAAACTTGAAAAACCACTACTTTGGTACAAGTCTGTGAGTAGTAACTACTTAGCTTTCCTTTAAAACCACATTAAAAAATAGAAATCCTGTAAACAAAGTCGTTCACACTTAATTTCCGTTTTTGCCACTTGGAAAAAACAAAACACTTTCAACTTTTTCAAAAAAAGAAAAAGAAAAAAGGATTACTTTGAAATCATCTAGTGTTACAAGTTAATGACACACAGTAACCGGTTATGTATACCTAGTTGTCAGTATCCAATAATCACCAGCAAACCTTAATTCCTTAAGCAGATCAATAACTGGTCAATCAGAAACAAGTCTCTCAAACAACTTCCCAGAAAACAACTATCAGAGAATTAATCACTCACCAAGTGCTGAATATGCAATAAGTGTCTCTTCCCTCAAGGAATGCGTCTCAGATAAATCCAGATCTTCGTCCTCTTCCAGAAGTGGCGGTGCAGGGGCCAATTCGTAACCCCACTTCCGTCGAAATGCTTGACGACCCCCATCAAGCCGAACTCGTGGCAAATCCAGAAATAAGTTTGATGTGCTAATCTATACAATTGATGCAAAAAAATAAATATATATAAACACTATCATCAAAATTTTTTTTCACATTTTTTATTTCTTTCATAAGAGATTAATAGAAATGTCAAATGTTGAAGCCTCTATAATCCACCCATACCCTACATCAAAAATACCCATCTATTAGGGGTATGTAAAAAATTGTCTACAATAACTTGGAAAATGTAATGTTCTGGCCATTAAGAAAATTTCAACAGAAACCAAGTATTATGCATTGTGTACTTAATTAGAGGTTTGTGGCTCCTACATGTGTGCACAAACAACGTTACAGGAAATTCCTATGGAAATGGAAGTTTGGATTGTAAAATAAATATTTTACAAATATTCTTCCTTCAGATGGGGATTGAGTGACTAATCTTTTCAACTGAATTCGAGTGTCTTTTTTGTTGCCATTGCAATTAAGAGTGAAAAAAGAAAAACGTTCAGCGAATTTTAATTCAAGTTAAAAAATTTTAAACTTTTTCTTTTCAAATATGGGGATAATTTCCACAACACAAAAAAATATCAAAAACTATTTTTACACTTTAATTCCCCAAAAAACACCTAATTATATAATCATAACATTTTTTCAGTTCTAAAAATAAAATCTAAACTATAAAACAGTAAAAATTAATATACTTTCTCCTTAAACATCCCACTTAGCATTAATTACATAATATTTTGATACATATAACCAGAACCCATTAATAAAAAAAAATATAAAAACTTAAACCGGTCACCGCTTTATACATGCAACAAAACCATACTGAAATAACTCAAATTTTAAAACCTCTTTAAAAAAATCCCAAAAAAAAAAAAAAAAAAAAAAAAATTATTACGTAATACCTTCTTTCCAGTGCAGTACCGTAACTTAGCCCTCGGTATATACTGACATCTCGGCACATCAAGTAGTGCAACTTTCTTTTTATCAGATGAACAACATCCACAAAACAAGGTATTCATTTTTCAGACCAATTACTCTAACGTGTTCGTCTCTCCAGGGGGCAACGTAAAGAAAAGACTACTTTAAGTCACTTCTCAGTCCTCCACATCAACACACCTGCGGTGTGGACCCGGGCAATTAATGATGACTCTGCTCTCATGGTCAGAAAGAGACAGGAAGACATTTTATCTACCTCTGCCCCCTTTGCGAATTAAATGGTTGCTCTCGCCAGGGAATGCAAAGGTATGAAAAAAGTATGAAAAAAATGTTTTCCTAGCTCTGGGGTTGAGTTGGGCGCAAAACACAATTCAAATATGAATTTCAAAGCGTTTCGGGTGGGCAACGGCACGAAAAACATGATTTATAGAGAAAAAAGTGGAGTTATTTATTTTTTCTCAAGTTTCACCGCCATCTGTGAGGAATTTGTTCAACTAATAAACGGTAAATGTTGTAAATAATTGGTCTTGACCCAATATTTGTTTCTCTACTCTATATTTAAGTGCAAGGTCTTGCAATTGGCAAGTTTGTGAAAAATAAATAAATAACATGAATGATTTTTTTTATTGCTCGTTCTTTTATCTATTAGTGTGCATTAATCATGTATGAAGAGGGTAATTGGATAAATGATTAACTGTAGTTACAAATTAAATGTCAATGACTGCCTGCACAGCACTACTCGTAAATAAAAGTCTGTAGTGGCATTTCTAGAATAAGTTCTTAAGGCTAATGCTGATCCTGCTGCTTTATTTATAAAGAGAAAAAGAGTGGGGAAATTAATTAGAAAGTGTAATTTATAATTGCTCGCAAGGTGGCAGCACTTTAAGGGTGTGTATCCAATTAAAATGAGGAAAATTAGTTTGTTATGGCTCTTAATTGAGTGTTTATAAACCTTAACCCTAATGTTCACAGGAAAATCATTACTGACTTGCAGTTAATTGCTAAGTTCATTACCTTGAGGTTTGCTGCAGCAATTTTGATTTTTTTTTTTTTACATTTTTTATTTGTGTTTTGTAATTAAAGGATTGCAGAGAAAATGAAACGCGGATCTTGTTGCTCTTATCTGAGATTACAGCAGATTTCACCTTAATGGGAAAGAATAAGCTGTGTCATGGTAACAAGTAATTTCAGTTGATCTAATGCAATAAGCAGAGGTTGTATTAGATAAAGTGAACTTAGTTGTGGGGTATTTTTACTTTTGAGAAAAATTTCATTTTCAAAATTACTGTAAACAGACAACAAAATTGCTGTTTCTGGTTTTGATGTTTATGTTGTCTGAGAGAGAGGAAATCTCTGTTGCAGGAAAATGTATAAAAATATTCTTTGCACATCTTGACTGAATTTTTAGCATTTAGTGCTCATTAAAGACGCATCAATCATTTTTTTTTTGGTACTTGAGTTGCACATTTTCACGGAATGCTGACAGAAGAAGTTATGCATGTGTGAATTGATGTGATACATATCCCTTGCATTTACACGACTGAGTGTATTTCAGTTTATTTGTGACTGAACTCTGACTTCCGTTTGTCAAATCCAAGTTAAGGTTGTTAATAAAGGGTGCTGACCGCACTTACACCATTCCAACATCTAAAAAGCAATTTATTATAAACTAAAAAATTTTAAAAAAAAGTTAGTCATATGTTCATTTCAATCACCTCGATAAATAAAACATTCTTACTTTCATCAAACTATGTTTAAGTAATTTTTTACTTCAATAAATGGTTTTTTTTTAGATGTTGAGCTGATGCAGTACAGTCAACGCCCTCAAATCCGGACATAGGAGGGGGCCGGAAAAAGTGGCCGGATTTGAGAGCGGCCGAGCTTGAG
>JAQFZP010001050.1:0-23234 GCA_034695745.1 Geophilus truncorum | reverse complement strand
TTACCCACAAGCCGTTGCGCGTAAAACAGAAGAAAAGCAACTCCACCCTCAGATCAGCTTGTTTCGACGACTTTTGGCATCGCGCCCAAGCCGTCGCCCTCAACTACGTTTCGTCATCGGCTCCTCACTGCCGATTCATTTTTTTGGTACTTTGTTTGGCCCTTTCCCGCCTAGAAGCAAAGGGCCTTGTACAGACGCCATAAAGGGCCGTAAGTCAGTCAACTGCGCAGTCAGCTACAACTTCATTTAAAAAAGATTGTACAAAGCAAAAAATAAATAAGCTAAAATAATAACGTGTAGCTTTTAATTTGAGAGCACAAAATCGCCGAAATAGATAACAAAAAATAAAAATTTTACCAATTAAAAAATTTAATTTTTTTTTTTTTTTGCATTGAAAAAAAAAATTAAATTAAATTGAAATATTTTGCTTATTAAAAGAAAAAAATTGAGAAATTAAAAAAAAAAAATCAGGTTAAAATGCTCGCTTTTATTTCCGACAAGTAGAATTCTCGCTGCAACCAGTTTAACAGGCCCGACACATAGCTATGCAAATCGCGGGGGAAAAACACACACAAACAAACAAGTAAACAACAACAAAGTACGTAAAAGGGAAAAAGTGCGGCGGCCAAAACCGCAAACTTACCTCGAACGAGCGTCGGCACATGCCACCAGATCAAGGTGAGCACGAGGGGCAGCGAGTAGCGGCCGATCATCGCTGGACGAGCGTCGTGGGATCAAGTGTGGATGGGGTGCGCGTCTCCGTCTCCCACCTCAGCAGTTCAAGTCAGCACGACGGCGCGTTCACGTTTGAGGAGTGAGTGGTGGCCGCCAATCCACTCATAAGTTTCATTCCCGTTCGTTCATGTGATCAAGCCAATGGGAGGAGCCTATGGCGGCGCGAGGTGGGCCAGTCCATTTCGCCCGACCAAAACGGGGTGACGAACAACAACACCCCAAAATATACACTACACCTTTGCTTGCCCGTACCAATGCTATCGGGAAAAACTACGAGAGCATTTTTCAAATCCCCCTAGTGTTAAATTAAAAAAAAAAAAATTTAAATTTTTGTAAAATAAAATTTTATATTTCGTATAAAAATATGAATGAATTGGAGGAAAAGTGACGTGAGCGTTTTAAATTGCTTCTCAATGTTATTTCGAGTGGTTTGCAAGAAATTAATTATTGTTTACGACGCCAACTGAGAGACACCGGAGACCTGTTGCGCCTCTAGTGGACTTTCGTCAAACCGGAGCAAGAATGCGAGCAACCGGAAAGCATCATTTTGGCGCTCCCGAGACGCTGTGACCCTTCCCTTCACCTGTGCAGGTGTTGGGTCCATCACTGGACCTCCTACGCCTGTCCGTGGGTGTGGGGCGGGGGGTTGTTTGCGTCTCGACTGACCACCCCTTATCCCCTATCCCTTTCCTCCCCTCCCCACCCATACACCTTGGCCCTTTGGCCAGTCCAGACAAAAATGGAAGCGAATCCCAGACAAGCAGCCATGTGTTACTCTCCCGCTGTTACCCACCCCCTTTCGCTTCCTCCCCCCGTACCCCTCTAACAGCAACCCCTACCGTTCGTTTTCCCCTTTTTCTTTTGTCGATTACCACCACAATGCGTGAGAGGAAGGGGGAGAGGGTTGTTCGAGAGAAACGGGGTGCCGCGTAATCACCCTCGCACCCCCACCCCACTGTCTAGTAACTCGTCTGGTTATTGCAAATCTCAGCACAGCAAATAAGCAAAATAAATAGCAAGTGCTACCTTTGCTCCATGCTTTTTCAGAGAAAACTGAAATGGGTGTAGATCTGGATTAGATTTTAACCAGAGAAATCAAAATGGTGAATTATTTTATAAAAAATCTCTCAAGTTCAGTTCATAGAGAAATCGCAAATCGAAATTTAAAATTTTGAAATTTTCAAAAATGAATTTTTTTTTGACCATTTCAAATTTGTTAAAAATCATGTAAATGTTTTTCAAAAAATGTATTTTCCAGGTATGAAAATCTGAATCTCCGCATCAAGAAACATGTTTTTTTCAATAGCTATAAAAAAAAATAAAAAAAATTTTCATTACCCCCAACTCCCATAGCCTCGAATTTGATTGCGCGAATTTGCCACCCTCCGTCCTGCTTGAAACAATAACTATTAACGATACGTGGAAAAGCGAAGGGTACGAGGAGGGGCACTGTATCCGCCAGCCACAAAATCATGGGAGGGTTGGGTGTCGTGAGGAGGTGAGGGAAAAAATCGAGAGGGGCCACGGGTGGGGGAGGGGAAGGGGGAAAAGAGGAGACTGCATATTGATCGCAAGGCGTCTGGTCTCATGGGGGTCAAAGTGAAGTAGGGGCGAAGGAAGAGTGGGAGACAGACGTTTACTCACTCCCCAATCCTTCATGCATCCCTCCTCCTATGAAACCGGCAAACTGGACACGAGATAGACAAATATCACTAATCCCCTCGTATACCCTTTCATCTTTTTAACCCCAGGGGGAAGAGGGAAAAAGGGGTTGTGAGTGAGACCGAGAGAAAAAAAACGAAGCGGAAAAAAAGAAAAAGAAAAATAAATAAAGAGAAGTCAAGTCCAGGGCAGATTTGAGTGTAGTGCCACGTGTTAAGCACGCGTGTTCAAGGGGGTGTGTGATGATGAAGGAAGGGGTTGAACCCTCGAAACCTCACAATCGAGGGTCGGTGTTTAGCGATCGTGCATGGTGCACGTGGGGAATTGAAGGGGGTAAAAAAAAAAAGGGGGAAAAAAAAAGATGAGAAAAAATTTAAATGGTTTTTATTAGGACAGGTATTATAGAACAGGTGTTTCTAATATTAGAAACGTCTTCATTACGCTGCGATTGTGCGTGTGAGACGGATGAAAGGAGGCGTGGGCGTCAACACAGGAAACTGTGCCAGACACAACAACCGGCTTGAGCCACGGCTCGATAAATATTCCATCTCGCGAAGATGCGTTTGCCAGAGCGATGGGACGCTTTATCTAAACTTGGTTTCGTCGCATTGACAACCGTTTATTATTCAGTTTTAACCATTAAATCTCATTCCGGAATTCCATGACCGCGAATTTTTATTTATTTATTTAATTTTTTTTTGGCGAATAAATTCCACGATTTTAATTTTTTAATTTTTTTTATTGTAATGGAAAAAAAATATTTTTTGATATTTTTATTTTTTGAGTTTAAAAGTTTTATTTGTTAAATTAAATTTGGAAAATAATGATCGGGTGTTGATGGGGGTTTGTGAGTGTATGGGGGGTGGTGAGGGAGCCGGGAATCCGATCGGGCAGTGGCTGGACTGTGGTACGCCAACCAGTCAACGAAGATCGCGGAAAAGGCAGGCGACAAAAAATGGCGCCAAGACTGGCGCAGGCACGCCAACTATGCGGGTTCAAGCAAGTGCGAACGCGGGGCATTCACACAACACCTAACAAAAACGTGGCGTCGGCAACGCCAGCTCAGGTAGCAAGCTCGCCCACGCCCACCCATCAACTCCATTCCACCAGTTAAGAAAAAAAAAAGGAAAAAAAAAAATGTAAATTAAAAAAAAATAAATAAATAAATAAGAGAGTTGAGTAATGACGTCATCATCTTCTTTTTTTATTTATTAGATTTTTTTTATCTCCCCATTTATTTCGTTTGATTTTTTTCCCTTCGATACTTGGCATCCTTAAGGCGAAGTGTTCTATATTCAAATCGACCTGCCTTTTCCTTCCTACACGGTCCATCGGTGGACTCGTTGGCGTCTTCCGAGTCGGTGTCGGCGGGGGACGGGGCCGTGGCCCGCCGCAGGGGCCCAAATGCGCCGCGAGGTGCTATAAGGGTCATTTACTGCCACTTGCTCTAGCACGTTCGGAGCGAATAAAGCACACGTCACGTCAATTCTTGCCCTTTTAAGGCCCGATTTCGTTGTAGCGGGTCGGGCGTGGTCAGTCGTGACGTGTGATCATGGCAAAACGCGAAACCCATCGCAAGAAAAAAATAAAAATAATAATAATAATAATAATGCATAAGAAAAAAAATAAAAAAAATAAGAATAAGAAAAGAAAAAATAATGACAAAAGAGATAAGGGCCGCTTAAGGCAGACAGATTGGCACCGGCGGCAGATGATGACCTTGGCCTCATATCCACATCCAATCTGGTTCAACGTTAGGCTCGTTTGGCCATGAAGGGTTGAACATCAGTTACTAATACCATTTATCATCGCGATTTACATGTTCATTTACAAGCGGTGGAAAAGTCCCGACCAGTCAGTCAGAGACCAGAGTCGAAGCATTTTCCGCACGTTGAAAAACGCGCGCTATTTTTTAAATTTTTTTGAAAAATTTTTTATAAAAAAAAATTAAAAAATAACGTCATGAACGCGCGGTATTTTTATTTTTGTTTCCCGAGGTGCTTTTCATCGTGAACAAAAGGAGAGTGTCGAATTTTTCCCATTTTCCAGTAAAAAGATGCAAAACTCGAGTTTCGGGCTCTGGAAACTGACCCGTGGTCACTACTGCGGGGTCAGTCGAGATTGAAACACAAACGCGAGTAGCCAGTGCATGAAAGAGATTTCCCTTTTCTTCGCCCCAACTACCCCTGTTTCTGACCTCACTGGCACTCGCCACCCCTCACCTGCGCCTCCTAAAGGTATTCCCAGTAAACAAATCACTCGAGAAACTTCTGTGGCGTTTCCGGTCTCGGCAAATTACAGGGTTCCCGTAAATTGGGACCGGTGACGTCATTTACTCGTTGGTTGGGTTTCTTGGAATTCAGTAAAAACCGCAAGCCACGAGCAACATTTTGTAACTAAATAAAAAATTTAAAAATTTAAAACTTAACAAAAGAAAAATGATACGATTTAATGTGTCCGATTGATTACAATATCCTTGATTCAGGATCCAGAAAGGAGAAACATAATTATTTTTTTTCAAAGCGAGGAAAATTTTTGAAATTTTTGTTTATGCAGCACCCAAAAATTTTTCTTTTTCCTGTCGAATAAAATTAGAAATCAAATTAATCCGGTCACACGGTGGTGCCTCAAGAGATCCGACATTCTTGAAAATCCCATCGAAATTTGATTTAAAAAAAATACAAAAAAAAACCCCAATATCCCTAAAATCCCCATAAATTCCTTGATTGAAATTGCTTCGGTGATTTTCCAGACTCGTCGGACCCCGCGGTCTGCATACCTCAGACGCACACTTCATACGTCATCGAGCTGATCGTATCTTCTCTTGGTTTTCCTCCACGTCTCTTGTTTGGCAGCGGAAACGATGGCTGAGACGGCGCCCGGCATTTTAGATCCAAGCCCCGCTTTTCCCTGCCTCAAATCGACGTTTATCTGCAAATAAACCAAAAACCAATTAAAAAAAAAAATTAAAAAAAAATTAAAAATGTCGTAAGATTTTGATGAATTGCGTCTCCGTTTTTGAGTTTCGTGCAAATTGTCGCAAATAAATATATCAAGCGAGGAAAAAAGAACACATGTTAAGACGATAATAACCACAAACACCAGCATCACTGTGACACCGCCATTTATCACCGGTGTCACTGGAATTTGTGGACAAGTCGCAGATTTATTGCCGACTTTTAGCGGTATCGTCACAAAATTAATGCCACCAGATCCTTATTTAGGAAAAACATCTATCCAGCGACCTGCGCAGAAAAAAAACCAATCGAGATTTACGAGCAAATTAAAAATAATTTCCCCAACTCCGTCCCTCTTTATCCTTTACCAATACGCTGCGCTTTAAATCAACTAATTTAATTTACCATTTTGACAAATTAAACCTTTATTTACTCTTCTTTAAAGGCTTCCAAAGCTATTATCAACGCCACTTATCTATAAGTCTCTAAATCAGCGCAATTCTTTAACCCTAACAGAAAAAAAAAAAAAAAAAAGATGACAACTTGATGTATTACCCCTCTCGAAATTGTATGACAACATGTTTGCAACATCAAAGTACAGAATTATTGTTTCTGTATTTAAATAAAGTAAATCATTTTTTTTCTAACGTGTCGAAAAATAACGCTGTTGTAAACGGCTTTGTGAAAAATGTCACAAAGTGTTCTTTAAAGATTCTTACATGATTTTGAAACAGTTTACACTTTTCAATAGATTCTCACATACAGTATATCTCGAATTATAAGCGCACCTCGAAATAGAAAACTTATGATTAACTTGGAATTTATAATTTATACATTATAATATATGTCATATGTCAATTTCCCGCAAAGTCTTTTATTAAATGTAATAATTTATAGAAAAAGAGACTTTGCGAGAACATAAGCAACAATCGGTTTTATGATAGAGACTTTGCGGGAAATTTACATATAACGTATATTATAACATATAAATTATAAATTCCATGTTAATCATAAGTTTAACAATGAAATTTATAAGTTATAAACATAAAATCGATTGTTGCTTATGATCCCGCAAAGTCTCCATTGTATATATATATAACTTGCAAAACTCATTGTTGAACTTATGTTTAACATGTAATTCATAATTTTGACGTCATAATTTCCCGCAAATTCTCTAATGTCTACTGCATCTATTCAAATCAAAACTAGTTATAACAATACTAAACACAATTTACTGCAGAAATCTATTGAAAAAAGTTGCAAATTGAAAAGAATGCCTATTACAAATCTTGTATAAAAATTCGACAATCTTTTCTCAGGTGCTCAACTACATTTTTTTAGTCGGTGTATACGGCCAAAGTATCTGCTGGCTAACTAAAGGAACGCGTATTCAACATTCGTTATTTCCTGCGGTGAATTTGGCATTAAAGTGCCGGCGTTGACTGCTATTTCCAGCGCCACTTTTCAGCACGCTTAGCTCGGCCATCTTGTGAGTTAACGGTACCAAAAGTATTTAGGCAGCGTCCTTGATTGTGTCAGCAGGTGACTCTGTTTGGAGCGGTATTTCGACTGCGCCAAACCAATCGAGTGAGTTAAGAGACGAGCAAACTAAATTAGACAAGCTGGCGTTGCCAGTCATGTAAAACAGTTGTGTCGTTATTAATAGTCTCGGCGCGTGGAAGTAGAAATTAGTCGAAATCCGTCTGCACTTGCCAAACCGAGCATTTTGTATTGGCATTCGCGATTAATTTACTGCTCTTAAAGGCCCACTCTCATTGTTTGTGGCTTTAAATCTTTTTTCCCGACTTGTCGAAACGTAAATAAATATTTTTTTCCCCGCAAAACAAATTCGAAGGTCGTCGACCCATTACGAGAAACTTAATCCACAAGAAGAAATTTCTTGAATGACATTCGAAACTACCAACAATTACCAATTCTTAATCAACTTTTTTTCATCATCATGTAAATACAAAATCAAATGGAAACGATGAGATCATTTTCCAATTATCATTACGTTTTGCACATGACATTTATGCAGTTTCATTTCAATAAGTACAATACACCCCGATATAACGTCATTCGTCGGACCGGCTGAAAAATGACGCTACAGAGGAGTTCACGCTACAAGCGATCAAGTTTTAAATAGCCAATGTTACGCTGATAAAAAATAAAGATGATGCTACAAAGGGGTTTACGCTATATCAAAGTTCGCTATATCGGGGTTCCACTGTATCTAAATAAAATTAAATGAAATGATCTAACAAATTGCACAACTTCGAAGTTTGGATCTACAACTTCAAGTCGGCGGCTAAATTTGGACTTAAATGTCAGTTTTTAACCTTCATTTTCTCACAACTTATCAGTTTTTGGTCAATTTCCCATCCTAATTTTAAGTGAAACAAGTGCATCTTGTGCTGCCACTAATACGAGCGCAAACATTCAGCTTCATGCGCTGGAGCAGACACTACTACTAAAAAAAAAAAAAAAAAAAAAAAGTAAAATAAGGTGTTAAGTGAGATTTGCACTTGCAAGCTTTTCGTTTGCACTGTGCTAGACATGGGTGTAAATTACGTGCTAACATAATCCAGCGCATGCAAGTATAAATAGGGGCTTTGTAAAGTTTTCGCCAAAATTTAATTCAAATCTACTACAATTAATCAAGCAAATCTCGGAAGAACACTTTTAACTTAGGTCCCAAATTTAGTTTAAACAAACGGTGCAAAACTACAAAACTGTACTAGGTACTTTGCGACTCTTTCGAAATAGATTTTCGCAACTTAAATTTGTGAAATTTTAGAATAAATTTTATTTGGTATTCACAAAATTTAGCCTAACATTTTTTTTGACGTAAATTTAATCAAATAATTGTTTATACTTACGTAATATTGTAAGAAAATTAAAGGACAGAATTTGCCAAAGTGTCCTAAATTTGTGAATTTTTAGAATAAATTAAAATTTTTTTTTTTAAAAATTGGTATTCACAAAATTTAGCGTAACATTTTTTGACGTAAATTTAATCAAAAAAATATCTTTATCTTTATATAATATTTTAAGAAAATTAAAGCACACTATTTGTCCAAAGTGTCCTTAAGTTCCATAAATTCACATCAAATTCTAAAATTTTGTAAAAATTTATTTATCCAAAATTAAGAATATCATCAATGCAAAAATTTAGAACAAGCCATTTATCACGACTCAAAATTCCTCGTCCGTTTAATGAAATTCGCAAAAACGCCCAAGCACGTCGAAAAAATTCGATACGTTCATTTACAAACCAAACGAGTGCAAGAAAATGTGTAACCACAAATTACAACTCTTTTTCCTCATCAGGAGAAAAAACGCCATCCTGTAATTTCAAGGGCATCGTAATGAGCAGGAGAAATCAAAACGCCCCCTTCTTTCTCTCTTGTCAGACCAGGAGCGCAGACCAGGCTTTCTTAACGTCTGCTGTCTCGTTATTTTTACAAGTTGCCAGACGCAGACAAATCAATAAGTTGTGATAAGTTTTTGGGTCTCAAATCGCGCACCTAATTCAATTCGACTAACATTGCCTCACAGGCTTTCCGCGATAATAGACTTGGTTTTTTTTCTTTTTTTCTCCCCTTTCCTCTCTCTCTCTCTCTCTCTCTCTCTTTCACTCTTCGTCTAAATTTCGCTCTATGTAACCACCACACCTTTCAGGATCTGACTAACTCGTCTAGACACCACATACTCAGCAATGCCTCGGGTAAAAATCCTCAAAAAGCTGTCACTAACTTCAGCACCGCCTACAATAACATCCATCATTTTTATTCATTTATTTACTCAACTTCCTCTAATAACTCCCGGCCCCTTTTAGACAATGGCGTGAATAAAGATAGAATGCATGGCACTGTTAAGTTTCAAAACTTTTCGTTAACAACAAAATGTCACTTTTTTGATTGCAGAGTTCGAAATGCACTCAGAGCTGATTGCACCAACGAAAGTTAAAGTTAACCGGAGTTAAACCAATGTATTGTTAAACTCAGCTTAAATTTTAACTTTGGTTTTTCTGCCCTTAATAAGATCCTCGTTAAAACGAACGAATTCGAAATTCCATCTATGTTATTTCTGTACTAATTTGTCTCGACGTAATCAAGCCCCTTGAGTTTCACTGCACATTACTAATTTATAATTACACATTGTCAAGATAAATATGTACTTTCTGAAAATGTTAAGCAAACTTTCTTGGTGTTTTTTATCATTCGATTAGTCGCACGTGCCGCTGGTGGCTTTCCAAAATGACTTGACACGTTTCAATCAAATTCGTTTACTTAAAAAGAAGTCGCTTGAATCGCAAGTTTAAACGAACGAAAAAAAAAAAAAAAAAAAAAAAAAAATTCAAAGGGGAATTGAAGTCGTGGCAGAGGATTGGAGCAGTAGAGCGCATCCCCAGCCACCGTCCGGAAACGAGGCTAATGGGCTTGGGGCCTACTCAAATGATGGAGCTGAGAAAAACTAATGATAGGTTGAGTCTTGAAATGAACCCATCTTGTCAAATACGCGCTTAATTAATGAAGGAAAATCAAAGAAAGGCATTTCGCGCTCACAAACCCACATTCCCTCAAACACTCCACCCTCACCACCCCCCAAAACCACCACCTTAAAAAAAAAAAAAAAAAAAAAAAAAATAGCCAAAGTTATTTGGCTTCACCGCATTACTTCAATTATAAGAAGAGAGACTGAAAATTATGTAAAAGCTTTTTTTTTTTTTAGCTTTAATTTTCGCAAATAAACACATATTGGGTCAATTAAACCAAAAGTATCGGTAACTAATTTAAAAAAGCATATTTGGAAGATTGATGCGTATTTCACTCAATTTTTGAAAAAAAATATTACTTTTTTAATTAAAAAAAAAAAAAAAAAAAAGCTGATTTTGTAAAAATGTTTATTTTTATTTGCTTTTACAAATAAACATTCATTTTTACAAAATAAACGTTCATTTTAAACGTTTCTAAAACGTTCTTTAAAAGACATTAGTACAATTTGGATATGCGCAAGTCACTTCAAGCGAAGTAACAATAAGTTTTTATCGATGTAAATAAGTTATACATTAGAAAATATTTAAAAAACATTCATGCAAAATACAAGTCGCACGCAAATTCAGCTTTGGCCAAAACTGCGACGACTTTAATAAACGCCGCCGTTTCGTTCGAAACAACACAGTAAATCTCAGTTGTAGCCAAACACGATTAAAAGTCGACTTTTAAAAATAATTTTACGACTGAATGCTTGGCAAACTATAGATAGCATCGAGAGAAAACAATGTGCCAAACCACGCTGATACATAACACTCATCTTGTCACGTTTGTCAGTAACCTTAACGTCCATTTTCTAGCCCGCTGCTTCCCCTTTTTACGAGCCAAGTGCGACACTCTTGCACGTAGGCGCGCGGGATTACGAGAAAGAAGAGCGTTTCTCTCTTTTCTACTCTCCTTCCCCAGCTGAAACGCCACTTTTCGCCTTCGCCAAAAGGCGGCGTGGGCGGCGTTTTCCGACTCGCACCGCACCGCACCCACGTCGGTTACGTCGATCGCAGACGATAATTACCCGTTTTCACAACACATCCTTAGCAACTAAAGTTATTCATAAAAAAAAAATTAAAAAAAAATGCTACGTAAGCACTTCGTCTGCAGCACCGTCTGATGCCTTGTCCTTGGAGCAGACCCAACAGGACCTTGAGAAAGCCTGTTGCGTCTGTTTCCAACAAAACGCCCCCCAGTCTACCTTCGGTATCAGGAAGACGCGGTGCAAAAAATACCTCACCCCTCAAAGAAAAAAGAAAGAAGGAAAAAAAAAAGTTGTAAAAATTATGTAATTTTTTTTTTTTTAAGGTTGTTGTTAAGTTTAATTATTCCCTTTGGTGAAAAAAGGCTTAATTTATTTGAGAGTAAATGAAATGATGAAGATGATAAATTCTTATTATGATGAGTTTGTAGAAGTTGAGTCAAAATATTTCTGCGAATCAAAGAGAAATGAAAAAAACGATCATTAAGAGAAGCAAGCAAACAGCGTTCTTGACAATTTTAAGTATTTTCTCCGTAAAATATTTCAGACCATTTTGCACGGATTACTGCTCTAAATGCACTTTAATGTCCCAAGTAAAAAAAAAAAAAACTTGATGACACGCGTTCGAGTAAAAGAAAGAAAAAAAAAAAGAAGAAAAAAAGAGAGCAAAGTTGGGTAAATTTATTCCTGATGATTGCAACTTTTATACTTTGTACTTTTCCCCTTCTTTATTCGATTCAATCAGAGCACAAACAAGATATTCTTTTGCTTAATATGACGAGCAAGCAGCTAGAGTCGAATGTTGGCGCCTGGGCGTCTCAAAATCAGGCGCCTGGCGCCCACCAGACCAACTGACCCCTGTTTAACACCCAGCAGGTGCTGCTCGACCAATGGTCATTGCAGCAAATCTAATGCTTACAACTAACTCGTAACCCGTGCTCCTAATTTCAATGCCACGCCTTCATTCTCTCTTCATCCTCTTTTGCTTCTATATCATCCGATCACACCAAAACTTTCCAACTTATTCACTTAATAGTTAACTGACGCAATCTCGGTCACGTGTTTCGTTACGTTGACCAAACAAGAACTTATTTTTTCTCTTGCAGAGCTTTGGAAGTTTGGAATTTGGAATTGTTTCAAGTAGAAACGGTGGGAAGTGCGGCGAATGATTATTGTGTTTTCACCTGTTGTAAAGTGTGAAAAAAAGTACTAAACTATAATATTTAGTAAATGGTGATTGTGTTTTAACCGGTTGTAAATGTGTGAAGTATGTAAAGAGAAGTTTTAAAGTTGGAAGTTAAAGCTATAGTATTCTTTTAAAAATACTGTACAATTCTAAAGAAAAAATTATGTTCTTATATTATTTGCTGTAAAATTAACAACATAATTTCTTCTTTGGAATTCTTAAAAGAATAGCTTTAACTTCTGCTGTACGCTGTACAAAATACTATTTGCAGTAAAACTTATTGTACAGCGGATGTACCTTATTTCTCCAGTAAACCCCCCCCCTGTGTATTGTTGACAGTAATCAGCATTCACTTAAAATTTCGATCACACATTCAATTTTAACTACAATTTCAATAATACCCCAATTGAAATACTAAACAATATATAAAACACCTTTTAACATTGTTATTATTATTATTAACAATGCTAAAACAATGCGTGTATTCCAACTTCATGCAATACATTTCAGTAAACTTTGACTTCCCATTCGCTTTATATGTAACATTTGTAGTCAATTTTATAATTAGTAAAAAAAAGGGGGAAAATGCTTTGTAATTGTTACATGCACTTGTTAAAGTTGTGCAAGTGGATTTTCCCACGTGTAATTTTACGACAATTTTATGAATACAAATAACCCTGTGCTTACAAAAAACTAATTACATAAAATTCTCAAGTTCCCATTTAACAGTACTTCAATGGCTGATTGATAAGTGCAATTGACATCTTCCATTCAACAAGAAAATTTTGCTCCAAATGCCCACATTCATGACAATAAGTGCTGTAGTTTATTTAAGCTTATGTTTAATTTCTAATTCCAGCTCCACACAAAAAATGTTAAATTCTTTAAGAATTCTTCAGTATCTTGAGACATTTGGGCCATACAGCTAAAAAGTACATTATGTTTATTCAGTTTAGATTTTCTTAACTTTGATCTTTCCTTATTCCCAGTGAAAACATGCCTTCAGCACGCCTTTAACCTTTTGAAAAACACAAGAATTAGTTAAAATTAACCATTTTCACCTCCCAACAACCTAAACCTAACAATTAAGCCTACTTTCCAAAAATACAAAATTGTAAAGAAAAGAAAAAGATTGTTACTTATAATACATTTATGTACAAAGTACTAAAAATAATTACTCCTGATTTGAGACTTTTATGTCTCCATTTTATTGCAAAATTTGGCGCCACTAAAATAAAAAAGATAAACTATTTTTAAAAATTGCTGCAAAACCATTTTTTCTCTCCTTCCCTTTGCTGAAACAACAAACAAAAATTCCCTCACCAAAAAAAAATAAAAATAAAAAATAAATAAATTTCTGAAAGTTAAATTATGATTGGTGTAAAGTTGTTAATGTCAAAATACAAAACAAGAAAAAAAAGAGGAAAATTGATTAACAACAACTCCATCTTTAAAAAAGCGGTCAAAGATTGTTTAATATGAACCCAATTACACAATGGAACTATGACCAAATTGCAATCACGGTTGTTTTTTTAAAAATAATTAAAAAAAAAAAACACTTATCTGAGAAAATTAAACTGTTGCTGCAACAACAAATTGCATCAACTTCAAAGAAATTTACGCAAAAAAAATTAAAAAAAATTATTCCAAAAACAATTTATTATTGTATTTAAAAAAAAAAATAAGTAATTTATTTCATTTAATAACCATACACATTAACATTATGAATGAGTGTCTGGTCTGTGGAACCTCAGGTAAAAAGGCTCGTGCCACAACTGGTTGCGCGATTCTGATAGGTTCTTTTGACATTAAAATGTCAACCGTTTACGTAATAAAAATTGGGGACTGAGATCAGACGGTTCAATGTCCCATTAAGACTTGTTTTCAAGGTTCCGATTCTACATTATACGTCCCAATTTACATTAAATTAACTTCACACCCATCTCTTGCTTTTAAAATTATATGTACCGTATGTTAAAGTTTTTATTTATTTATTTATTTATTTTTTTTTTTTTGAAATTTTTTTTTTTTCTAAGGGAAAATTCTCCTTTAAAAATAAAAATATTTCATTAAATTAAGCACCAGTTTCCTGAACCCATAAAACTTTTAATTCACCTTTTTATTCTTCATTTGCTTTCCAAAATAGACGGTAAAACGAGAAAACCAATTTGGCAAATACAAATTATATATGGAAAAAAATAACAAATAAATCAATAAAAGTTTTTTGTTTTAAGTGGTTTTTTTTTTGTTTTTTTAATTGTAAAAAGATTTTTTTTTTTTAAAGGGGAGATATGAAGGAATGGGGAAGTGATTTCAAGGTATTCAAACCCATACAAGTTTAACACATTCTAAAAATAAGTGAAATTTTTCGAATTTTGTTGCATCTTAGTCACAGTTTTGTCATTTTTTGAAATTTTTTTTTCCCTAAGTATTTCCAGATGCCTATTGTTGTTACTTTATCCCAAAATTGCGCAAACGTTCTACTTAATCACTGTAAATAGGTATCTATGAGCGTTCCAGCATACATTTGCTTCACTTCCGGTCCATTTGGCTCATTTCTTAGAGTAACGAGATATTGCAATGAAATTGCTTAAGCCTAATATTTCCCAACGCCCATTGTACATCATTTTATACCACTTCTCGTTGATAAAAGAATAAATCTTGCAGCAACTCTTTCGATCCCATTGATAAAACCGGAATTTGGCGGTAATCGCACGCTAAATTCAAATAAAAGTTGTAAATTCCATACGTAAAGGGTAAGTAAACACGGTCATAAACAAAATCCAACAGGTGGCAAACATCTTGCAAGACAAGAATATTTCCCAAAAGTCACAAAAATAGCTTCTTCCTTATTAGCCTCTTCTGACTCCCAAATCACTTGGTTCAACATTAAACCACCCATAGAAATTCATTATTCCAAGACTGGAAATTCCCTCTTTTACATGCAGCTTTAAGAATTTTACGACTAAAGTGGACATCTCTCCTTCAATCCAAGGGAAGCACAATTAAAGTGAAAATCCAATAAATATAAAAATAAAAAAGTTGGTCATCTTGAAACTGCAGCTCTTGTCTTTTTCCTCGTTTCACATTTTGAAAAAGTCATCCTCAAAAATTAGAGAATTTCATAATGTCGTGCGCCATTAGTCGGTTGGTACTTTAAGCGAATTAATCAGCGAGAATCCTTGTGACCGGTAATAATAATAACTGGTTTTAACCAGCAGCAAATTACACGTTTTAAAAAACTCGCAAACCAATTATTTCGCTAACCCCCTAATTACTTTTTAGTCATTCAACCCGAGCAGTCAATGAAATCGAGCCACTTTTACTATTTAACTGCGGAAAACAAAAAATAACGAAAACCACTACTAATTGTGGTAATCACCATCATTTCGATAACTGGTTTTGCAAAAGTCAACAAAAACCCCGCTTCTGCGTCCCGAGATACGTGGAATTCCGATTTTTAACCACTACTCATTAAAAGGTTTGTATTGAAAGCGTTTGAGAGTCAACGATCTTCGATTCCTAGGCGAGCAACTTTTTAAACTAATTCACTCGCTGTTTATGACTTAGTCTGGTGTCTGTCTGTTTCTAGATCAGCAACTGCGTCTGCTTGATTGATTCAATCAAATTAATTTTATGGCTGTAAACGAGGTTTTTGCCACTTTGCATTTGGGAAAAGGTGTTTTTATTGGTGTAATTAACTTGATTACGTAGTGTGCGAGTGTTTCTGCGAATGTTATATATGGGGTTGATTAGAAATTTAGAATTGGTGAAGTGAAACAGGATAAAGATGCAAGTGCTACACTTGATCGTCGTTAAGGAATGTGCGAGATGCTGTTGACTACAGTGGTATAAAGTTCAAACTATTTTTACACTGCGAGTAATATTATTCTTTAAAGTAAATCTCCAAATACTCAAATTTTGTTTTAACGAACCCGCTTACAACGAAACCCCGCATATATCGAATCCATTCGAAATCCCCATCTATGTCAATCGCATACTACTTCGTCTCGGTAGAACGAAAACCCGTTATAACAAACTAATTTTTCGGTCCCTTGAGCTTCGTTATAACGGGATTCGACTGTACTTGTATTTCTTCTAATAGGGCACTTTTATAATTCCTTGTAATATATTGATAGAAAAATGTACTTTGTACATTCTTTCTTTATGTTTCATAAATTCACTCAAACCGAGTCCTAATTAAATCTCGCACACAACAAAAACCCACCGAGCCCCTTATTGTCAAAATTTGGTAACACTCACTCTTTAAGACATGCCGTTGCATCCGGAGTAATACGATATAAAAAGTGCAAAATAAATAAAAATTGATTGTGCTTTTTGTTGAGACTAATTCTGCTTACAGATCCCTGTATGTCTAAAGTGAACAGAAGTTGTATCAGAAATCTCTAAACAATTTCTAAAACCCCTAAATTCAACAAGCCACAACTTCCAACTGTGTGTAAACAAAGTCCAAAACTCCCAGCATTCATTAATCCAAACTCTGTATTCCCAACATACGTAATTAAAATCTGCTTGCTTCATAACTCAGTTTACAACTTTATATCTATTTTGCAAAAAGCAAACAGAATACAAAATGAGATTTTTCTCACTCCCCCCCACCCCCCTCCCAAAAAAAAAAAAAATACTCGTTGCAGGAAGTGTAATGACCATTACCCGTCAGCCAATGGGTTTCAGAGTAGAATATGATGGACCCTAGTCGTTAGGCAAATGATATGTTGCCAAGAAAGAAAAAGAGAACTTTCACCCCCTACTTTACTTTAAAAGAACAAGTTTCACTCCGATTACCCATACGGAGTTTGATTCGAACCCCTGCTGAAAAATAAATGATAATGACTGCAAACTAAAAGAATTATGTTGATGACATCTCGACTAATAGAAATTCGATTTTTATGTCACCAAAACTCGAAATTATTTCCAAACTACAAGGTGACCAAAGGTCTCAACTCCCAACCTAAGGCCTCTCAATTGTAAATCACCGCTGACCCTTGTCCGAAACGAACAAAACCCAACCCAACCCTTGCTTCGGGTTTTTCCACGAACCCACCTCTAACGCACATCACTCAACACTTTTTTTTTCCTTTTCTGCTAAATATCACTTATCCGGCGCGTGAAAAGCGGCGATTAATTTAAAATAACACTGGTACACGTTGTAATTTGCTCCTTTAAATTACAACTCGTTCCCTTATATTTCTAATGGCCTACTCGTAAAAAGATGTAATTTATAGCTTTGCATTTCCTATGGGTTCGGAAGGCGACTGCCAAGGTTTATGGGTAATGCCGAACCGGAAAAGATTGTTTTTATCAGGTGTTAATTCGTTAATTGGGTAATTACAAGCTTGCAAATCTGTTTACACCAATTATTTCTGCAGGTGGGATCGAGTTGAATCGTCTTCTCAGCTGACTTTTCCCATAATTTTATGTTTGTAGTTTTAAATGTAAAATAAAATCTCTTCCTGGTTTGTTATTAAAATAAAAAAAATAAATTTTTTTAAATCATAAAAACTTTAAGAGTACAAAAAAAACAGTCAAATTGTAAAATGCAATATTTTCCCATATGATTATAACTGCAGAATAATATACCGTATTTTCTCAAATAACGTCACTACAGTTTATTTGGTAAGTGTACAATTGTCTCGAATTTTATCATATTTTAATCTTTGTTTAAGACTAATTTTACAATTGTTGTTGCTAGATCCACGCCCTAATTGCAACCCAAGCGTTATTTGAGAAATACGGAAATATAGCTATAAAATTCTTTATATTTTATACTAAAATAATGCAGCCATTCAGGTGATTTAACACCATCGACATCACAATGTCTGTGGTTGATAAATTTGAGATTCACAAAATTTTGCGCAACATTTTTTTTTTTAAGTGCTAAACATAATCAAATGCAATGTGATAATTTTGAGTACCCAATCCTTACATTTTTACTTATCCGTAAGCAATATTTTATGAATGCCACCTTTGAAATTTAAGAGATTAAATCGTAGCCCATTCCATCGCTTTAGTCTGCTTTTAACCGTTTTAACCAATCTTTCGATACTGTTTACAACTTTGCAAACTACTCATGCACAAAATAACATAAAATAAAATTTTGTAATGGATGTCAATTTAGTCATTTTACTTCAAAATACCCACACAATCTCTTTGATCTATTCATAACTTACATCCTTATTCAAGTTTCTAAAAACCTATAAAGTCTAATTGTGTAACCCATCCCACAAAACTTAATCGTAATACTTTTATATACAAATAGATTCTAAATGCATTGAAATTAACTCTTAAAAAAAAGTATGATTTTTTAATTTGTTTCAATAGCATCATGTTATCATCTCAATAACAACCACAGTATAATTTTTTAGTTTACAAAACACAAACCTATTATTAGCCATCACTTCCGGCTCGGATTTGTTACACTCGTCCAACTAACTATAATTTCCCACGTATCAGATATCATAATTATGACTCACCGCGCATACGCACTTTTAATTTCTATCACTTGCAAATTAATGTCATAAACCTCCAAATCACGTCCTTGACCAATAAAAACTATTTCAAGGGCAACCTTTTACTTCGTCTCAAATTAAAAACAATAAAAAAATGATGCCGTATGATAATTGAAGGAAAAAGGAAGAGAAATAAATTAAAAAAATTATATATATATACATATATAAAAAATAACAGGTAAACAATTTTTACAATCCCGGTCTTTTTATGGGTTTTCATTTGACTATATTACTACCGTCTATAAATAACATCGAGTAAAAATAATGTCACGACCCCATAAATTCCTCGCGTATATTTACATTTTAAACAAGGCCAATCCTGTTAACATAGAAAAGCAGCGAAAATAAATAAATAAAATCAAACCCCAATAGAAAATGACAAAAAGAAAATAAACTTTTCTTGAAATTTTTTTTTTTTTTTTTTAATACCCATACACATCGTCCGCCCAAAAAAGGAGGGTAGTACGAGAGGAAAACACACCCCGTCTACAGGTGCATAAAAGATATGCGGGAGCTAAACACTATTGAGTGCCCTTTATTGTCCATTCTGACTTTTACGACGGTCGTTTTATTCATCTCGGTAAAAGGGACCGAATACTATTTACGATAAAGGTGCTTTTCGTTAAAAATACCAAAATTAAAGAAAAATAAAACTTTTTTAGTAAAAAAAAAAGTAAAAAGTTCACTAAAAATTACAAGAAAAATCATGCAATCATCCATTTTCCGTAAAGAAATAACGTAAAAACTGTGTTTTTCACCAATTTTGACAACTATTTATTGTGTAAAAATATAGCCGAACTCAGTTATAACGAACATGTTTACATCGAAATCCTCGTTTTAACGAATATTTTGAAATTCTCATGTATGTCCATCCTATACTAATTCGTCTCGATATAACGAAGTCCTCGTTATAACGAACGAATTATCTCTTCACTTGAGCTTTGTTATAACGGAGTTGTCAAAATTTGGTGTAAAACACAGTTTTTACGTCATTTCTCGCACATTATCTGCTGGTCAAGTTCGAATTTCACCGAGTGCAACAATCCGTATATGTGACACTGAAAAATGATCATAAAACAAATTTAATACACGGCGACTTTTTTCGGCGGCGAGAAGCGAATCGGCGCCAAGGGCCAGTATAAAATTCTCGACTTTTTTCACGTTGACAGATGAAAAAAGAAATGGAGAGAAGTAAGGGAGAGAAAAAAAAAAAAACGCCTCATTTTTCATGTTTGTTTTACGACTACCTCGCAGCTTAATATAATTTCTCTTTGTCCAAATCTCTTTTTAAGTACGGGTTCTCGAAATCCGAAATTAACCCCACACCTATCCATTAGTGTGGATACACGAAATCCGATGCCCGAATGGATTATTCCCACGCCTCAACGGATCAAATTTAAGGTTGCAGTCCACAAAATTAAAAAGAAAAAAAAGTGCAACACGAATTAAAAATCCATTTTCAACATAACTCATGTAATTTAATAAATTTAAAATTTATAAAAAAAAAAAAAAAAAAAAAAAAAAAAAAAAAAAAAATTGAAATTACCGTCTTGTTACGTTTTAGGCTTATTAAATTCCTCTTAACCTTTGATTACACATCATATTAAGCTTCTGACCTTAAACTACATTTCTCTCTCTCTCTCTCTGCGACTGTCCAAAACTATAAACAACTCAAACCACCTAAGTGACAGTTAAAAGGTGAATTACGACGAACGCGGCCTAAAAATAGTCTCCCATCGTGGACGAGAGATAAAAAAAAAAAACCGGTCAAGTAGTTTTAAAAAAAGCGAATTTTACGACTTGGACTAATGAATCTCGGATGCACCTCGCAGCGAATAGGTAAAGCGCCATTAATGTGGTCGAATTCACGCATTTTCGAGTGATTCATCGTTTCCGCCATGCGAAACAATAGTCCGGGGTGGAGAGGAAACGATTGTGGTTTCTTATGTAACCAAAGCAATGAAAAAGCGCCTTGACCCCGAGCCAAAAATACGAGTCGAGTGCACCTCGTGCCGAGGTTTATACATATTCAAACGCTGCGATTTGATGGGTTTCGAGCCATGCCAGGTTTTATGTCTTCGCCTTGAACTCGGCGTGGAATGAAACGAGACACTGTTAACCGACTCTTAAATACTCAGCGACACCAAAGGTCTTCTAAAAATAACCGCTTACTACACGCTGTTTCCATGTTACGCGTAGTAGTGAAGTAATCGTTAAAACTGAGCTACTCACTGGTTCCACGATGCCAGTCTGCGATTTCCCCAACGACGTTCCTTCCGCCCAACCCATTTTCTCGAGCAGTTTGCGTCCTTTGTTGTCTTGACGAATGGCGCTAAATTCAAATACCGGTACAATTTTTTAATTAATTAAAAATTATTTATATATATATATTTTAATTTTTCGTACACGTCGACCGAAGCTGTCTCCGTTTTCGCGTATAAGGTGTCGACTCCTTTCGTCTTGCGACGCTCACTAGCTCTGTCGGTGTAGTTCGCTTCCGGTTTTGCGTTCACGCCGTCTTCGAAGTCTGAACTCTTGTTTTAATATAAAATAATAAAAAAAATTTAAAAAAAAATCTTTTTAATTTTTTTTTTGATTGCACCTCAAGTCCGAATTTTTTCCTGATTTGTTTCAGCTCTTTGCGTCTTTGTTGTTCTTTCTCCGTTTTGCTCATTATGTCTACTGTTGGTTTCAATTGCGTCGTTGATATCTGAGCCTGGACTTGACCCGGTTCACAATTGTCGCATGTTTCTAATCCTGGATGTATGTGTAATAACATTCGAACGTCTCCCATCTGCAACACGTCTTCATGTTTCAAAGGGTAAGGATCACTCGTCTGCTTTGGCTGGAATTTGTTTCAAATTTCAATTTTATTTCATTTTTCCTTCTTCGTTTTTAAATTTAATATTTTACTTCTGCTATCCGCGTTCCGTTGATAATCGTTCCATTCTGACTACCCAAATCCGTAATTCCGTAATATTTGTGCATTGTGTAATATGTGATTTGTGCATGCATCTAATAAAATAAATATTAAATCAAATATTTCTATTTTTTTTTTGTAAATGTAATTTAAATACTTTGCTGATTTGTAGATCAGGAATGCGTATATCGTTGAATTTCTCCCGTCCGATGGTTGCCCCTGAGCACGTGACTATGTACAATGTGCCGACGGGAAGAGCCTCGACTTTGCTGTCGGTGATCATGCATCTGATGCATGGCGGGTACCGGCTTTTCTTAGTTTTTCCTAAAATTTAAATTAACTTTTTAATTAATAATAATATATATTTCAAATTTCCTTACCTGATTTTGTCTCTCTTGGTGTTGTTTGCGAATTTGACATCTCGGAACTGTTTGAATCGTCCGAACTATCCGAACATTCTCCCTCTTCGGCTGATAAACCATCGTACTCCTCGCCAAACCCATCTAATCTAGTCTTTTTTGATTTTTCCTATAAAAAAAAAAAATTGTTTTTTAAATTTCTGCTTCATATAATTTTTATTTTTATTTTTATTACCCCATTCCGGCTTTTCTTTTTCTTATTACCAGCCGCATCTTGAGAGTTTGAGTCTACTTCAGTGGCAGGATATTGCGTCAAATCAACTTGTGAATGAAATGAATATGTTTGACTCGCTTGATCGTAGGTATAATACGTGCCCGTAGCTGAATTATAATACAATGCATTTTCCTACAACAAAAAAATTGAAATAAGTAATTTTTAACGTCATTTTCGATCTAATTTTTACAGGATCATAGTAATAGCCGGTCGAACTGTCGTAGTAAAGTCCACTTGTCTCATCGAAGAGAAAACCAGTCTGTTGCACAGCTTCTTCCGCTGCCGCTTTGACACAGTCAGCGATTGACATCTAAAAAAAAAAAAAACAACAAAAAAAAAACAACATGTACTAATTGTAATTCAAAATAAACTCACTTTTTAACATTTTAAATTTGAATTTACATTTTCATTTGACGGATCTGGTAACCAGTCATTTTGAATAACAAATTCTTCATCATCGTCTATTTAAAAAAAAAAAAAAATAATAATAATAATAATAATTTTTATTTGACTCAAAATTTGACCACATTAAACAAATATTTACTCAAATAATCATCAACACATGTCTGGGTGTCTTTTGAAACAGTCTGTTTGGAATTGGTGAGTTGCTGCACTTCTAATGTGAGGGTTTCAACTTGAAGCCTCAATTCTGCGTTGTTTTTCTCGCTTTTCTCTAGCCTTCTGCGAAGGTTGGCGTTTTCCTCCATGACGTTCGCCGCCATCGACACATCGTCGGAGTTGTTCTCGTCCATATCTAAAAAATAAGAAAAAATTAATGGATTAGCAAAAGCAAAAACACGAAAAAACAATTAATCTACCGTCTCGAGCAGCTGTCATCGCAGATTGGGTTTTACAAGTTTTCGTAGATCGGCGGCGTCTTTTTCGGTCTCACACTGGATAAGCAGAGCAAACGGTGAATAAGAAAATTTAATATTAGTTACTTTGCCATTAAAATGCATAATTTCGTTATTTCTATTTCTAATCAAACCGCGTAGATTTGCGAAGAAAGCAGCCAACAAATGTGAACGTGAGACGGACATGTTGAATTTGTCGCTTTTGTTGTCGTTTTTCCCCGTTCCCGTTCT
>JAQFZP010001049.1:0-23264 GCA_034695745.1 Geophilus truncorum | reverse complement strand
CTTAATTGTGAATAACGCTTGTCTATCTGTTCTTATGCCTAGCTATGGCTGCTGGTTTTCAATCAAATTCATTAGGAATTGGACAACAAAGTAAGATTAAGTACACAAAAGTTACTGAATAACTGAATAACAGACATCTACTTACAGTCAAATTGAACTTCCCTTTCGACATCCCAACGCATGTTATTGAGAAAAACCCAAAATTTGCCGACTTACTCCTACAGTTATCTAGATCATACAGCCCATCTGGATACTCACTGAAGCTTGAAAAGGAATTTGAAAAAGTAATAGTGCAAACAATTTCAAATTGCATCGTGAAATTATAATGATCACCTATCATTATATAACCTTTATATTTTCTTAACTTCTAGGCTAAAGTAAACTTACGACTTAAAAAAACGCGGTACCTTAAAAGCTTTTTGTTATATGAGGAATTGAAAAATGTAATCATCGAATACGACAACACAACGAAGGATGCATTCAACGAGTCCGAGCGTCACGTACATCACAACAAACACTTGTGATATGGATACAGTATTAAAAGTTGTTATTTTTTTATAAATTGTAGGTGTTACGTCAGGCAGTTAAATTGATACCGTTAATAGATGTGATAGGATGTCTTGAAAGCCTGGCCAAAAATGAACCCATTTTAGAACTAACTCGTGATGCAGTCCGTGCATTAATTCCACAGGTTAAATATATATGAGAAAATACTTGTTTTTAAATTATAAATAATTTTAATTGTTAAATTCTAGTCGGAAACGAGTTTTGTGATTCAACTAGTGAAGATAGTGAAAAACAGAATGAGCGAGCGTTGCAAGACATTACTCAAATACTACAAAATGGAAGAAGATGAAGGTTTTTAACTATTAAATAATAAATAATAATAAATTAAGTAATAAATTAAAGATTTATATTTTATAGGTCCTCGAGATATTTCTGAATTACCCGCAAAATTGATCGCTGACGTAGAAGAGGTTGAAAATCTCTCGCAGCATTTAAAACTTCAAAAAGTAACCAAGGAATGGCAGTTTACTCAATATGAAAAAGTAATATTAATAATATAAGTTAAAATAAATTTATAATAAACTATTTCCTGTGTATTAGGCGATGGTAGAATCGATCAACATCTTGCAGGAATTAATACAAAAATTCAGAATCGGTGGTTTAGTTGAATTAAACGCTAATCAACAGCGATATCTATGCCTTAAAGGAAAGGCATTGTCAATAAAACTAGAGTAAAGCTAAAAAATTAAAATAACTTATGATTTTTAATTAACAAATTATTGATTTATAGATGCTTACAAATGGAGGTTTTATGCGACACGTATACTAAAGACAGTGTATCAGCATTGAAAATAATAAGGTACCTAAAACAAATTGTTATTCACATATCTAAATTTTATTAAATTCATTTTTTTTTTTCAAGTGGAAATTTAAAAAAAACTCTTTACGAAAAAGAGAAAACGTTAATGAACTTAACTCACATCTTAAACACTTATAGCTCACTCGGAGAAGAGTTTGAGACATTATTAGTCCAATACAACGGTATAAAAGACACGATGGAAAATAAGAAGTGGGCGTTGAACAAACTAAAATGAATTTCAATGATGATTAAATTCATATAGAAGATAAATTCTCGTTCCAATTTACTTCAAACCACACGTGTATTCTAATAAAGACTAATTATAATATTAATTAATTAATTAATTTCACAAAAATATTCAAATATTCGTACAAATAGATCTGTGTTGTCTAATTGTTAAATTTGTCAGTGTTGTGCTTCTCCCAAATTGAACAAATCTCCAGCTGATGGTAGTGGTGCCAACCCACCTGTCACGTCGGGCAACAATGTTAGGTCGGGAAGATTCTGAATGTGAGATTTCAATTCTCCACGAACTTGATTCACTTTTTGAAGTTTGGATTTAAATTCCTGGAAAAAAACAAAAAAACTAAATTACAAAAATTATTTATGTTAAAGGGAAAAATGTCCACCAAAATATTTTTTGTAATTTTTATTTTTTTTAAATATATGACAGAAAATAAAATATATATAAAACACAAAATAATTTAATAACCAATATTTATAAAAGTAAATACAATTTACTTCGAATTATTATATTTTGCACTTTTTGGTGGAATGAATTTTTTCGTTGTTTTTAAAATTACTACTAATTTCGCTTCGGTTTGTCCAAGAGTTGCCTTCTGTCCTTGAATAAAGTCTGTTAACATTCTTGCAACTTGCTTCCTGTCGTCTAATTCAGCTGACAGCCGCGAGTTGTATTCATCCAAAAGTGCACATGCTTCATCAACCTGTTTAGATAATTTTTCTGCTGCATCTCTGTCTGCACACAAACAAAACTTAAAATTAAAAATTCTGTACAATTTCAACTTGTATCTTCCTAACCTTGTATCCGTTCTAAAAGAGTTATATCCGAAACTTCGGCAGGGAGACTAGCTATTTTTTCACGAACAGCTGCATCAGAAGAAGCAGAATTTTCGAGCTCTAACAACGCTCGAATCAAATCTTCGGGCTGTTAAAGAAATTAACAGATGTAGGATAAAATCTGTGTAAAACTTGGGTAGTTTTTACATCTGGAGGTTCACGAGGTGATGCTTGTGGTGGCGTTAATTCCTTAGCTGGTATCACTGGCGATTCAATTTTTATCTTTTTTGTTGGAGGTTGTTTACCTAAAAATAAAACAAAACTTCACATAAAAAGTTGTTCTTAGACGTTGTAACTTAGAAATTTACTTTTCTTATTTGAGTTTGGATTAGGATTAGTTGAGTTTATAGCCGCACGTAACTCCTCTATTAATGACGCTTCATAAACACCTCTTTCTTTCCAGATTTGGGCCAGACGATTAAGGCCTGCAATCGTCTTCTCGTCTGCTTTACTAAAATTAATAAACATAAATTTCATTTTAATTTAATTTAATTCCAATCAAGACTTTAATTACAAATAACGTATTTATATCAAGTACATTTTTTAATTCAACTTAATTTTTTTTTTACTTTTAAACTTACGCTGACTTAACTACATGTTCAAATGATTTTCCAAGGACGTGGCTGAATTCTTTCGTGTATTCTGGTCCCTTCCTCTTACTATTTTGTATCACATCATTTGCAAGATACATAAAAGTTAGTTTCCGATTTGGCTTTGCTGAAATTATTTGAAAAACGTTTAACAATTTGTGATGCAAAAACGTCTATAATATTTCAAATTTCACTAAGGTCAAGTTGAGTGTCCTCAAATAATGTCATGTCAACAATTAATTTTTTTTTTTTTACCTTTGAGCAGATCTTTATGCCAAACTTGAACTATAGTTTTACTGTGTTTTCTGTGATGAATCAGCCACAGCGATAATGTTTGGATACTTTGTTGTGAGTTATTTAAATCCGCCAACTTCTTTTCTAGCGCGTTTTCTGAAAAACTAGCCATTCCTACGTCCAATATTGAAATTTCCACCAAAGTAAATTTTGGACGACAACTTGATACGAGTGGCTTGTTTCTTAGTGCTGCAACCAGATGGCGCATTGCACAGGGCACTAAAAGTAAGGGAGTATAGAACGTACTCTTGAGACATTTGTCTAGAATAATAAAATAAATTTTTTAAATAAACAGTGGTACATTTTAAACATTTTCAATATTTAAAACAATTTAATTAAATTAATTAAAATAAAGTAAATATAAAACAAAATTTAAATAGACAATTCAATAGTTTACTGTAAACCTCCGTAGAAATAACTTAAAGCTTTGTTGGTGGTTGTTACGCATGAACCAGACAAACTCAATTTTGTGTCATAAATCTCTCAATTTTCCTGTTTTTTTTATTCGAAGACTGTTATAATGCCTTACGCCAATCAGCCATCACTTCATATTAGTGAACTGACTGAAGAAAATGTAAAATTTCTTATTGAAGACACCGATCTCAGGTATTTTAAAGAGAAATTGGCGTTTCGAACGAAATAAAATGTTTATTTACCCTAATTTCAGTGTCGCAAACAGCATCCGACGTGTTTTCATAGCCGAAGTACCAACGATGGCGATCGACTGGGTACAATTGGAAGCGAATTCAACAGTTTTACACGACGAATTCATAGCTCATAGAATGGGTTTGGTACCCCTTACAAGTGATGAAGTTGTCGACAAAATGCAATATTCAAGAGTACAGATTAATAAATATTTTGAGTTGAAATGTTGTTTTAATACTTTAATGATTACCAGGATTGTAGTTGTACGGATTTTTGCCAGGAATGTGCCGTGGAATTCACTTTGGACGTAAAATGCACCGATGATCAAACCCGGCATGTTACAACAGCAGATTTAAAGAGCAGCGACCCAAGAATCGTACCTGTACGTGATTATTATTTTTTTCTCAATTATATGTAAATTAATAATAATAATGGTTTTCTCAAAAGGTCACTTCACGACACAGAGAAGATGAAAGTAGTGAATACGGCGAGACAGACGGTTCGCTTTTAACTTTCAACTCCCGTCATATTTTCATATTTAAATCCTGACTTTCTTCTAATAGATATTTTAATCGTAAAATTGCGAAAAGGCCAAGAATTGAAGTTACGAGCGTACGCCAAGAAAGGTTTCGGAAAAGAACATGCTAAGTGGAACCCAACTTGCGGAGTTGCGTTCGAATACGACCCTGACAATGCTTTTCGTCACACCACTTTTCCCAAACCGGAAGAATGGCCAAAAAGCGAATATTCTGAATTAGAAGAAGACCAATGTATGAATTTTTTTAAACTTATCTTTGCTGTGCAATATAAAAGTAATAATTTTTCTTTGTTTTTAGTTGAAGCTCCTTACATAGTGGATGGAAAACCAAACAAATTTTACTTCAACGTTGAATCATCAGCTGCTTTACGTCCTGAAAATTTAGTCCTTATGGGATTGAATGTTTTAAAAAGAAAATTAAGTGATCTGCAAACACAACTCACACACGAAATTCAGAATGATGTGTTAACTATTAGTTAAATTATGAAAGCAATACTTTTACATGATGTAAACATAATGAGTATGATTGTACTAAAATGAGTTTAAAGAAAATAAAACATGACGTTAATTTTAAACTTTCTTCCTTGATTTGATTTTATCTTGAAGTTCTTTCTTCTCGTTCAATAACCTATATAAAAAAAATATAAAATAAATTTCTAATAAAAATAAAATACAATAAAATAGTCTTTACTTATTAATAAGATCTGCGCAAAATGTTTGTGCTTCATCTACAGCTATGGCATAAATCTCTTGGCTCGTAAACTAGAAGAAAATGTATATTTAAAGTAAAGTACCAATTAAACAATGTGATACTTACAGTATTCACGCTGGCTTCCTTTCGAAAATAACAACCGCGTTCTTCAGTTTCGAAAACAGGATAAAAATATTTATGGAAATCGTACGTGACCGTTTTCAATTCCAGAGGAGGCACTTCATATTTGAAAACTTGGATTTCGATCACATAAGCCTCGAGCATTTTATTCTGAAATTGCAAAGATGAAATATGACTGACAAAATTAACTGCTAACAGTGAAGTACTAACGTGTGTCATCAAGACTTCAGCTTCCACTTCGCACCAGCACATCTCGAAAGTTCTCATCAAATGTTGTCTATCATCAACGTGATCTGAATCGGATCTGATAATAGACAAGCAGTTAAAATAAATTCTTCTAGTTACACTTATTTGTTTTTCAACCTTCTTCTTAATTTATCCATGTACGATTGCACCTTCGTGCCTTCCATTAGCACAGGAACAAATTTCACTTTGTACCTGTCGTCTGACACTGGTGGGTTATAACGTTCCATCAAATCGGATATATTGCATTCAACGTGATCTTTCTAAATTGTAAATAAAAATTACAATTTATTCTATTATTTTTTGGTTTACATTTCAAATGGCTTACCATAGATTCAGTCATCTGAATTCCCCTTACAATACCGTCATCTGTAATTCCTATGTAAACGACGCCTCCTTCACCGGTATTTAAAAATGCATTTATTGCTCTGTAAAAAATTAAAATAGGGTTAAAAAAGTGAAACAACAAAGTGGACACAGAAAAATAAGGCTTAATCACTTTGAAACAGATTGACGACTACGCCCAGAGGAATAGCAAAATCTCGAATTTCGATCTTCTCGTTGTCTATAGCAATTTTTAGGAAGTTCTTCTGCAGAAATACTCCTGTGACCTTTGAACTCGTGGTGATGATCTTCGTCAATGGCTGCGCCTTCGAACATGAAATAAAAGGGACAATCTTCCGGTAGAAAGTCTGTCATCTTTAAATGAATCAAATATCCAACTGTCCAAGCACTTTGCTAACTTTGAATCGTACCCCCACTAATGAAAACAGCCAGCACCTAACTCCCTCTTCCGGCAAAATGGGAAATTACTCGTTGCTTAGCAACATAATCAGCGGAAATTCACGCGTTGTTCGAATTTGCTTGAATTTATAAACATCTGCTTAAATATGGCGAATTCGTCTGATGAGGAAACTTTAAGTATAAGTTTCAATCTTTCTAACGGTGTGTTTAAAGCCATACTTAGTCCGTGTAAGTTTATTAAATACATATATTTATTTATTTATTTATTTATTTTTAAAGTTTCACGTAAAAAAAATTAAAATTTATTTTAAAGCATGGAATTCCGAAAATTCAAGTTCTAAAAATGTGTCCAACTGCTTGTTCCTAGATAGTCCGAAAAAGAGTAAGAACAATTTTAAAAACAATATTAAGAATTTAATTAATTTGCTGTTTTTAAAATCTTTTGTTGATTTAGCGCAAGATGTGAGTTCCAATCGGGAGAGAAAGTGGAATAAAGTCAACTAATCTAATAAAATTACTATTTCAGTTAGCTTTAAATCTAAGAGATCGCCATTCAAAACTGGAACATCAACTCGGCATTTTAGAAGACAAAGTTGTGCGACTGATGGAAGATATTAATGTGCAAGTTTTTTCTATCCCTGGAGGTGCTAAAAAGGCCTAATTATTAATATTCGAATTAGGTTTAGTGCCTTTTCTATGACGTGTCATATTCTTTCTAAATTTTTATGAAGCAGTCCCAGAACGTTCGATTCCTAAAGCAAACGACGATGATAACGTTTTGTGCAAAGACAATCATAAGTAAGCCACAAAAATAAAGGAAAAAAGTAGACATTTAATTTTTTAGGTTTCTCGTGCTTTTAATACACCGCTTGCTCAACGAACTGCACACATCTAAGCTTCAACACCAGCAAGCGATAGACAAGTTGAATATTCGATACGAGAAACTTCGCCGAACGATCAAATGGCTGCAAAGTATGCCGAACGAGCCTCCGTACTCTGAGAGAATTGGAGCTGGAGATCAATGTTTGAATTTAGTGAATTAAAAAACTCAATATTGCTTTGTATTTTTCAAGCTTCATTTAATAAAATTTGTTATTTTCCAAATCAAAAATTTCCTCCTTCGTCGCAGCAAGAACTAAGACCGGCTTCATGTCCGTCCTGCGCTTCCAAACTATCTGGATCCACTGGCTCACCCTCAGTGATGTTGGCCATTGCCACAATGTCGCCAAGCACCGCTGTTTTTGAACTCTGCTGAAAAAAATCGTTTTGACTCAAATAAAAATCAACATAAAACAAAGTTTTTCTTTTCGTAATGTAGTTTATTCATTAAACCGCGCTAATTTACAATCGAATTTCGAATCCCCGTACATAAGCCTTTTCGTCGTGAGGAAAAAATCATAAATCCCACCCTACTTCTTTTCTCCGGGTTTGACGGCCTCAGTGTGCTAAAAACCACATGCAACTGTAAATTATCACGAAATAAAACCTTAAATTTACAAAATACTAACCGTCGGGCTCGAAGTTGGTGGTCCTGAAGCTGCCAAAGTGTCTTGCAACTCTTTAGCAGTCATTCCTTTTCCCTTGGTCACGACATCTAAAAACTCGACGAATTCCTTCTCGGTCAAAACAGCCTTAGCCCTATACAAATAAAATATTAACCCGGCAAAAATACACAAGTCAAATCGAACACGAAAAAGGCTTATACTTTGCGACGTTCTTGAAAGCCGCCGAAGTATCGGTGTTGGTGATCTTTTTTCCCATCACATTGGCTTGTTTTAACCATTTATCAACGTTGGCCAACGTGATTTCGTCACCCTTGCTCTTGGGGTCCCCGTGCTTAGCAAACTGCTGAAAAACATTATCAAAAGCTGTTGGTCCACCGCCGGCTGCCATTTCTATCAAGTAGTATTTAGGTTCTGCAAAATAAAATCTATGTTCTTTTCAAGGGAAAAAAAAGTTAAAGATAAATGCGAAAATTTTACAAAGTGTCAAAAAGATTTAAAAGGAGATAAGTCCTCAAGAGCAAGGGCAAGTTTTGAAGTTGGAGATAAAAAAAACTTTTTTCGTTTTTTTTTCACAGCTGAAAATTTAGACGTTCATTAACGACGGTTTCTCTGGCACATATGCGAAGAAAACCGCTAATCGAACGTCCCATGATACTTCCGTATCACGTCGCGAGCGCACGTATTAAATTTTCTAGAACTTTCCATAGAGTCTGAGGCTGTCGTCATGGTTACGTGAGTCCGCTGAAAGATTCGTTTCGGCTTTTCGATGTTGCCCGGTTGCCGGTTGCCGCTCGGCGCTCGCCAGTTTCGCCTCTTAGTGATCCCACGCAGATCCCACGTTTCGATTGTTTGTGTATTTCAAGTTGTCGCGCGGTGTATCTATTATTTCTTCACTTAAGTAATTATTATTTTTTATTTGTTTAAATTTCATACGAGTAAATTGTTATTTGCAGCGTTTGTTTCAGAGTTCCATTAATTTATTCCGGTTTTCTCTTTGTGAAGTCAGGTTAGCGATGGCCGCGAATTTGGATGGAGTTTTGAGCAACTCCGTGCAGTCAAACATTAAAAACAGTAAAGTGCTGGTTGTAGGCGCGGGAGGAATTGGATGTGAATTGTTAAAAAACCTCATACTCACAGGATTTCGGGATATTGAAATAGTAAACATCAACTTCATCCTTCAATAGCCGCCATAAATCATTTTAGTAACTATTATTTGCATTCGCAGATTGATTTGGATACGATAGACGTTAGTAATTTAAATCGCCAGTTTCTTTTCCGAAAAGAGCATATAGGAATGTCCAAAGCTACGGTAATTTAAATATCTCAAGATTTGCAAGTGATAATTTTTTTTACTATTTTTGACAGATTGCAAAGGAAATTGCCGGGCGGCTAAATGAAAATGCAAATATTAAGGCACATCATGATAGCATCACAAACTTGGATTATGGAATTCCATTTTATAAACAATTTACGCTCGTTATGAATGCTTTAGATAATAAAGGTAAATTTTGTGTAATATTGGTAGATTTTTATCAGCGACTGAAAGTTTTTTAAAATAAATAGCTGCAAGAACTCACGTGAATCGAATGTGCTTAGCAGCAGATATACCTTTGATTGAAAGCGGCACAGCTGGGTATTTGGGCCAAGTTAGCGTTATTAAAAAGGTAAATTTATAAATGTAAATTTTAAAAAGTTACTGTTGAATTAAACTGAATTTTTTTTTCTTTTAAGGGATTAACCGAATGCTATGAATGTATACCGAAGGCACGTGAAAAAACGTTTCCCAGCTGTACAATTCGAAATACTCCTTCAGAACCGATACATTGTATCGTTTGGGCAAAGCATTTATTTAGGTAAGTTTTTCCATCACTCACAAATTAAATGAATGAATTCTAAAAATAAATTTCAGTCAGTTGTTTGGCGAAGAAGATGCAGATAACGATGTTTCACCAGACGCAGCTGATCCAAATGCAGGCTTGATCAATTTGACTGGAAACGTAAACAAAATATCAACTAGAGCTTGGGCTGTGACTACTGATTACAATCCAAGAGAGTTGTTTAAAAGAGTAAGTGGATTTAATAGGATTAATTATGTTATTGGAACCTGACTGGTTTTTATTTCTAGTTGTTTCACGACGATATTAAATGCCTTTTGCTTATGCATGATTTATGGAAAAGTCGAAAACCTCCAGTTCCTTTGGATTCGACTAAACTTCCAGATGCAGGTATTATAGCAGTGAAAGGTGGTTTATATCATTAGTGTTTAGTTTCGATTTATGTCTTTGACAGTGGCTTGTTCAAGTAAATCAGAGGTAAACAGTGAAATGAGAGATCAACGAATTTGGAGTATCAAGGAATGTGCAGAGGTTTTTGAAAAGACAATTAATAATCTGAAAAACAGTGTTGAAACTTTAAGTGAAGGAAAACATCTTATGTGGGATAAGGTTGTGAATTTGAGAAAAAAACACCGAACAAAACTAATGAATTTATTTGCAGGATAACGATGTTATAATGGATTTTGTAACAGCTTGTGCCAATATTCGTGCGCATATTTTTGGAATTGCACAAAACTCCAGATTTAACATCAAATGTAATTTTCGGGAATTCGTAACTTTATTTGCGGCAATGTATATTTATTTTATTAATCTTTTAGCAATGGCTGGAAATATTATTCCCGCAATAGCCACAACAAATGCCATCATCGCTGGTTTGATCGTTATTGAAGCAATGAAAATTATCGACGGAAAGTTAAAGGATTGCAAAATGATTTTTCTAACTAAAGGTCCTCGCTCACGAAAGAAACATCTTCTTGCCACTGATAGACTCACCACTCCCAATCCGAACTGCATTGTATGTTCTTCTAAACCGGAAGTTTCTGTGAAGTTAAACACGACAACTTTTACAGTTAAAATGTTAGAAGAAAAGGTAATTAATTAAAAAGTTGGAAGAAATTTTTTCATTCTGAAATTAATCTAAAATTTATTTTAAATAAACAGATTATGAAAGGTCAACTCAATATGGTGTCTCCCGATGTCGTAATAGACGATGGCAAAGGCAGGCATTTTAATTTGTAAACTCATTTGGTAAATTATTGATTTATTTAAATATTTGCAGGAACAATATTAATATCAAGCGAGGAAGGTGAAACGACGGCAAACAATGAGAAAGTTTTGTCGGAGTTTAATATTCAAGATGGAACGCAATTAAAATGTGACGATTTTCTCCAGAATTATCAACTCGTTTTAAACATATTGCATTGGTATTAAATGAAATGTCAGTATCGGCTATAACTATTTGATGTAATATGAGAATTTGTCTTCTTAGTAATAGTCTGGAAGGTGATATTGAATTCGATGTGATAAGTAGGACAGAAGACGCCAAACCGAAAGCAGAAACAACTCAGAATAAGAAAATCACCAACGGAACCGAATCGACAACCCAGGAAACTATAGGTTGAATGTTAGATTAATAAAAAGATGTACACCTATCATAACATTTTCTGTTGTTTATTTTTTAAGATGAAGATGATTTGATGGTAGTACAGAACGTTATAACTGAAGCCGGACAGAAACGAGAACGGAATGATAGCAGAGACGATGATGACGGAGGGGCGCCAACAGCCAAACGCACCAGAACTGCACCAGAAAATAACATCGAATGATTTGATTGTCTTTTCATGTCATCTACCTGGTTTGCAAATGGCAATTTTTTGTGTTAAAGTGGTTAAGAAAGAAAGTAATTCACCTTTCCAATCCCAACATTTTTGTATTTTTTTTCCAAACTAAAGTTTCATTTTTCATGTAACTATTCATTCACGTAATAATAAATAAAGTCATTATTTTTGAATACTCGTAAATAGTTTATGGTAATTATTACATTGCCTTAAGAAAATGCCGTTTTAAGAAAAATGTCTGAGCTTTCGTCTCCAAAACTGATAGTTCTTGAACAGTTGGAGCCATTTGAGCCACATGATTGATATAGCTGCTTCCTGTTTAAAAAAAAAAGAATTTATCAAGGAATAATTAAATTCAAGATTCAAAAAATAAAAAACTTACCAGTGTTAAGTTTCTTCTGTCCATAAATAACTTTTCCATCAAATTCATCCTTTGGGACTTTTAGATCTGGCTCAACTTGGGTAATTGTGATATTCAGGTGATCTTCAATCTCAGCAAGATACTTAAAAGAATGCAATATGTTCAAAGCTGTCTTTTTATTTTCATTAATTATTATAAAACTTACTTGCATCTCATTATACCAAATGCAGCATCCTCCTCGATCAGTCAGATTGGTATTCCAACAATTCTTTCCTTTGCTTGGACACCCGTGATACCACACCTAAATTTAGAATCAATCTTCAGTTACCGTACTAGTTTTATGGTATAATTTCTTACTGTTACCTTTTCAGGTACAGCAGATACCAAGGAAATCGCTAAACCCATTCTAAAAACGAAAAACTTAAATAAGTTTCATTTTTTTTTTTAAATTAGTGTCTATTTACCTTTCTGCACGTCCAACTCGGCCAATTCGATGCACGTAATTCGATTTTTCGTCAGGCAAAGTCATATTAATCACTAAATAAAATGCCAAATAAGACTAATTGAAAAAAGTTAAAGTTAATCTTTCTTCATACCGTAAGGCATTCCTCTAATGTCGATACCTCGAGCCGCAACATCAGTACAAATAAGGAATTTTACCTGACCTCTCTAACAGGGAAAAAAAAAAAAAGAAAAGCCATTTAAATTTAATGTTTTTACCAACTGAAAAATAATACCGTACCTTATATTTTTCTAAATTCTCTTTTCTTTCTGGTGGTTTTCGGTCACTGTGCAAACACACACAGGAATATGGGTTGTTTGGATTGCGAGGTCCTGCAATGTATATTATATATAAAATATAAAATAAATTAAAAAAATATTTTTTTACCTCCTCCCAACTGATTGAAATACCGTTCCAAGTTGTCGCAATCGAGTTTAGTACGACAAAAGACTAAACATCTGTCCATTTTGTGTTCGTCGATTGCTCGCAAGATGTATTCACCTTTCAAGAGTTTTACGGCTTCAGAAAAAGTTTCTAGAAAATAATTTTTTTTTAATAAGTTGCAAATATGTGATATAATACCCAAGTTTTTTATACCTGCATTATTGTTTCCAGGTTTAGGATTATCTTGAGCATGAACACTATCAGTCTATTAATAAATGAATAACGTTAATATCAACAAATAAAACATTCAAATTAAAATATTTTAATAAACCTGAACGTGTTTTTTTAGTGAATGCCAAGAAGTATCTTTTCGTGGATCAATAACCACAACCTAACAAAAAATAAAAAAATAATAACAAACATATTAAATTCGATACCGTAGGTTTAATTATTTATTTTCTCTTACCACGTGATGTACAGTTTCTGGCACTGCGTCTTCTCCTTTCAGATCTACCCACGTTGGAAAATGCATTATACTTTCCTGCAAATAAAATAAAAATAATATTTACACTTTTTAAAATTTAAATCTCAAAAATTCACTTACAGCAAGTTTCTTCACATCAAACGAATGAAGAGTTGCAGAACACACAATCATCTAAATGTAAAGTTTAATTATTTCTCCTGTTACCAACAACTTATTCAATTTCAAAATGTCATTACTTGTAATCTTTTGCCATCAGAAGTAATTTTAGGAATTTGACCATGCACTCGATTAATCAAATCCTTGTAACCTTGTTGTAACAGACCATCCGCTTCGTCCAACACGAAAAAACGAACCTAAATAACAAATTTAAAATATAAATAAATAAATAATAAACTACAAAAATCATTACTTGTGTTAAAGACAGCTGTCCAGTGGATATCAAATCTTCTAATCGACCCGGTGTACCAACCACAATATCCACCTAAGAAATTAAATCATCACAAACTTTGTAATCAATAGTCACAAACTGCAAAACAAACCCCATCTTTCAGCTGTGAAATCTGATCCTTAGCAGCCACTCCACCAATTATCAATATTTGCCGAATGGTAGGATTAGACATGCATTGTTTGAACAATTCAATTTGTTTGTACGTCTGCTCGGCTAATTCTCGAGATGGTTCAATAATTATAGCTTGTGGAGAACTTTGCCGTTGCTGCGTGTTTGAAGAGCTGCTTGACGAAGATTCTCCACTCGCATTGTTGTTTATTATGAACTCTTTTGATGCCTTTGACAGTGGTGTGTAACCAGCCTATAAAGAAATATTAATAATACAATGCAAATAATTTCTGTAAAGTAAAGTCGAATATACCGCTGGCGTGTACTTGAAGTCACTGTCACCAAAGTTAAATTTCATTTCTGCATTCTATTTTGAAAAGTAGATTTTAGTTTCATAATTTAGAATGTAACAAAATCTAGAAACTTACTTTCAAAACAACAGCTGCAAATAAACCTGATTGAATAAAATTTCTGGGAACTACAAATGCATTTCCAAGATCCTTTCCATTTTTTGAAAATGTTATTTTCCCTTCGTCTAAATCTAGATAGCAACCAATCACATCTAGCATACCAAAAGACTGCAAATAAAAAATTTAAAACGTTGTAAATATAATTTTGTGTTATAATTTAATGTAAAATAAAACTAACTTCTCCGTAGTCATCAAACTGCTTATTATTTGATTTCTTTCCAGTTCCTCCGAATCCAAACCCATACTTATCAGTGCCTAGAATTACAAAAATGTACTTTACTACTGTAGTGTGTTGATATAAAAAAAAATTTAAAATATTAAATATACCGAGGTCTAGTTTAGCCATTTGTGTAGACCATCCAACGCGACACAGTCCTTCATCCGTTACTGTTGTTTCGTAGAAATATTTGCCTAATTACGAAAACATAATTACCGTGATTAATTATAATTTTATTACCTTTATTATTATTTTTATAACCTTTTGAAACTACTCCTTTCGTAGATCTACATCCATGCCATTCTTTGTGCTCTCTACTTTGACATAACACACCATCTGGACTGACAGCCATTGCCGAACCGCGATCATAGACGCTCAAAGACCATTTGCTAGAACCTAAGTTTCAAATTTCAAACAGTCTGGATTAAAATAAAATCATATTGAAGTAAATTCGTATATTATTGTACTCTTACCACTTGCTGAAGCCGCCGCTTTGCCCTTCCCTTTACCCTCTTGAATGTCTTTCAGTGTTTCCCACACGATTTGAATGATGGGTAAACAAAAAGCTCCAGTTTTTCCACTGCCGGTTTCAGCTGCCTAAAATTTTCATTTAAATTTGTTGAATTTTGTAAAGCAGTTGCTAATATCAATGCTCACCATCAATACGTCGCCTCCACCTAGAATTAGAGGTATAGCTTCTGCCTGAACATCAGTTGGAAGTCTATATAAAACATTTAAGTTTTAGTTTTAAACAATTTTTATTTTGTTTATGTTTAGCTAATTGAGCCTTACGTCCATCCCATTTCGTCGACAGCTTTGCCGATTTCGGGCAAAACGCCCATTTCTAGAAAAATTAAAAAATAGATAAGTATTAACTGTTCCCCACAAATGTGGCGTTAATTAAAATACCTTCGAATGCACTCATTACATGTATTTAATGTATTAAATAGCTTTAGTTACAAGTCACAACTCGGATGTCGGCGAACACGTCGAAATCCACACACTATAGAACTGGGTTTTGAGCGCCACCTAGAGTTAAAAATGAAAAATAAGAGTACCGGTAGGGCAGCAAATTAAACGAACTTTCCGGCATAACTGGCATAACTCACTGATGTACCACCAAGTGCCAAAAGTAGCAACTTTTAGCTGGAATTTCTTACTCCATCCGTGGACTAATGTTTCAAGTATTATAGTTCCATACATCCAAACGTAGAAATTTAAAAGTTAATGTATATTTCAATGTTTTTAAAATCCACATTTTTAACTTCTAATCAGTGGCGTAACGCAAACTGCCAAGGCCCCACTGCAGAATTTTCAACTTTCTCAAATCCCTTCTGTTTTAAGTGGAAAGGCTAGTTCTTGGTTCAAGGCAGTAGCGTAACGCAAAATGCCGAGGCACCACCCACCACTGCAAGATTTTATGAGGGGTTTCTTTATATTTTAAATATTTCCTACATTACTAAAGCAAATCTGCAAATGCAATAGCATAAAATGGCATAATTTATTTAAAAAAAATTGTTTATTTAGTTTCATGTTACACTTTTTAAAATTTTATTTATATTGCTTGGGGGGCCCCTGTTGTCGGGGACCCCACTGCATTGCAACCCCAGCTACCCCATCAGTTACGCCACTGCTTCCAATGTTTAGATGAAGAAAAACTGTAATCCAAATTACATACGGTAATACCTACTGTATACTCAATTTCAAAGACAAATAAAGGATTTTTGCAATTTTCTTAATAAAAATTATAAAAAAAGCTGATTGATGTTTTTCTTACTGCACCTGTTTTGAATCAAACTTATAAGAAACTTCCTAAATAGATTAATGACTTTGTTTTGAGCGGATGTCCTACGCCTCCAATTTCACAGAAAGTTCTGATGATTACGGATTTTGAATAATAACCACAACCTTAAAAATATGTTATTTCACAAACAACACTTCCTTTGATTAAACGATAAATTCGGTTACTTAGATCAAGCTCAACTCCCCTCAAATTTTAATGGGCAGGTAAGATAACACTACCGAGCATTCGGTACTGACCACTAAAAGAAAACTCTTACGGTAACTTATTTTCCTCTTACAATTAACAGCCAGTGTTCTTGCATAATGAATAGCAAACCAATTGCTCCGAGATTACTGGGGATAGAATTGCACAAGGAAGAAAATTTTAAAAACCATCACACAGATAAATTCGTGACTACGAAAAATTTGCTTGTGAGACGCGGTCAAGATTTCAAAGTGACTTTAAATTTCGAGCAACCATTCGACCACGAAAACTTCCATTTCGAGCTTCTCTTCAAAACTGGCGCTTTCCCAAATCATAGCAATGCGACTTTGATCAAATTGAACGAAGTGAAAAACAGCAAAGACTGGAAATCGAAAGCATGGTCAGTTTGGAGTGAAGACATGACCCAAAGTCAAATCACACTGAATATTTCAGCAAGTGCAAGTAAATAATATCATTTTAAAACATTTACTTTATATTTATTCATTTTTTTTTTATTCTAGATGCCATCGTATCTGATTGGTTTCTGGAGATCCAAATTTATCGTGAAGGAGCGTTTAGTCCCAATACTTTGCCCGTAATTTCTTATCCGGTGCCGGACATATTTATACTGTTTAATCCCTGGTCTCGATGTAAGTTTAAATTACAGTTGATCTTTTTTTTTTACTGGATTTACTTTTTATTTTCTAGTCGACGATGTTTACATGAAAGACGAATGGAAACTCGACGAATATGTGTTGAACGATTTGGGAAAAGTTTGGCGAGGAGTAAATACGAGTTTTCGAGGAATGATTTGGAACTACGGTCAAGTAAGTGTCTATTTTGAAGTAAATTCTCTCTTTCAACTGAATTGAAAAAAAAAAAGATTGTATGATTTAATCCCTCTGTGGAACAATTTTTAAGCCAAAGTCGCTTACTAATTCATGTATTTTTCAACGAGACAAAAAAAAAAACGTTAATTAATACTTTAAAACCAATTTTAACATAATCTAGTTTGAAAACGGAATTCTGGAAGCGTCAATGAGAGTTTTGGACGTGTCACCGCGATTGATGCGATCTCAACGAGGAAATTCTGTTATTGTCAGTAGGGAGTTGACGGCCATGGTAAAAAAATAAAGGAAAGAGATTCACTTGTATATTAAACTACATTAATTCTAAATAAAATTAAATATAAGGTCAATTCGAATGATGGAGACAATGGAATTGTGGTAGGTAATTGGTCCGGTGATTACTCAGATGGGAAAGCGCCAACTGATTGGCAGGGAAGCGTCGACATCTTACAGGAGTGGATGATGACTGGAGTTCCGGTCAACTACGGGCAATGCTGGGTGTTTGCTGCAGTTTTTACGACAAGTAAAATTAAATGAGATCAAATAAAAATCGGTTTTAGCTTAAAATTTATTTTTAGTAATGAGAGCAATTGGAATTCCTTGCCGAACCATCACAAATTTTGAATCAGCTCACGACACAGACGCAACTATAACTCACGACATTCACGTTGATTTGGAAGGAAATAGATTGGAAGACGAAACTCACGACTCGATATGGTAATTCAGAAAACAGAGAGCACATTATTAAGTGCATTATCGATTTGTTTCTTCCCTAGGAACTTCCATGTGTGGAATGAAGCGTGGATGGCACGACCTGATTTACCCTCTGGTTACAGTGGATGGCAAGTTTTGGATTCAACACCACAGGAACGAAGTGCAAGTAAGATTATTTAATTTTAATTTTTATTGATATTGAAACTTATATAAACTCCCTTTCAACAGCCAGTGGTGTATTTCAAACCGGCCCAGCATCTGTTACAGCCGTACGAAAAGGCGAAGTTGGCTTACCCTACGATTCAGCTTTTGTATTTGCCGAAGTCAATGCGGATAAAGTCACTTGGTTGTCACGCAGTGTAGACGAACCTCTAGAAGTGCTCCACATTGAACAAAACTCGTACATTAATGTCATTTGATTTCAATTCAAAATACAAGAAAGCAATTTTATTTTTTTAAGGATTGGTCAATTTATAAGTACCAAAAGACCAGGGCCAATTCAGGGTGGAAACACTGATCGTCGAGATGTAACGCACCGTTACAAAGCAAGAGAAAGTATAAAACTAAAAGTAGAAATTATTTATCACACATGTTAAAGTAAAAAAAATATGATTTTACTAGTGTCGTTGGAAGAAAGAATGACCATAATGCGAGCTGTCGACACAGCCAAGAGTCCGGCTAGAAACATTTATCAAAAGTCAGGTCAGCGAGACGTAAGGGGAAATATTATCGTTGAAAAGACACCTTGGATAGGAGAGGAATTTAAAATAAAAGTTCAGGTAAGTTTCATAATACCTATAAAATTATAGCTTTTATTTATTAATAATTAATTTTAAAGATTGAAAATACAAGTTCGGAATCTCGCAGCGTCGATTCTATCGTGAAATTAGAAAGCATGTTTTATACAGGAGCAATTCACAAACTAATCAAACGTCAGCGAATTACAATTGGACTTAAACCTCTTGAAAGTAAGTAAAAATAGTTTGACTTTAGACTAAAATCAAGGTTTGATGCATTTTCTTGAGTTTTAGAAGATTTTTACCAATCTTCCTCAAATGACCTTATTTACTAATACGGTATTTAATCTTAATCGTATCTTAGGTAGAGAATTTGAAGTGACGGTTCGACCACGAGAATACATTGACAAATTGATTGATCAAGCAAGTATGATCGCTTCTGCCATCTTAATAGTGGAGCAGACTAATCAGGTGTTGCCAATGGAGTACTACTTCCGATTTAAATTACCGGACATCGATTTAGAGGTAGTGAATTAATTTGATTTTCTTTTTCAAATAAATTATTGTTAATAATAATTTGTTTTTATCTCAGACATCTGAAGTTTTATGGACTAATCGACCAAATAAAGTGAGGGTGCGATTTTCAAACCCATTAAACATTGCTCTCACAAATGCCAAAATACTGATCGAAGGACCTGGTATTTTTAAACAAGCAATTCATAAAATTGAGTATGTATTTATCATTATAAATGATCAAGTTTAAGAGTGCAATTAAAATGATTTCAATTTGTTTTTATAGGAATATAAGTCCACTGACTTCAATTGAAGAATTCATTGACGTCACACCAGTCAAGCAAGGCGGATTGATGCTGATCGCCAGTTTTTGTTCTTCAGAGTTAAGAGACGTCATCGGGTCCACGTTTATTCAAGTAGAGGACACTGAGGGTCGCGTTTGGTCTCAATAAATGACGTATTCACGTCAAAACCTCGAGTTATCATACTTTCTATTTATCTTTTTATTTCTCACTTTTATATTCAAATTACATGATTTTTTTTAATTCTCATAAATGATTTGTATAATGTAATTCAATAATAACAACTAATAAAAATCAGAAAATATATTACGATTGAGAACAATGCATTTTTATGGCTGTTTTGGCAAGTTATTTTCATTTGCAGGAAATATAGCGATATGTGGATGTGGATATACTTAACAAAAACATTTTATAAATTTAATTTAATAATATTTGTATATTTACTTATATTGTACTGTTTAATATCTGCTGCTGGTACCTTATACTATTAAATTAGGAATGTGCGAATTTGATTCAATCCATACTGAGTTTATTGCACTTGAAATATTTATTTCAGGCGCTGATACCATAACCACACTCAATTAAAACTTAATCTTTTAGTTTAGACCGTAAAACGTTCAATAATTATTAGTGTACATTAAACCGCTAGTGAGTAGGTAAATTAGTCTTTTTTAGTGTGGTGTGTTTCGCACAGTTTCGGCTCGTCTACGTATTCGGGACCGTAATGAAATATAAATACAACACTCGCTCCTACCATTAAAAGCCAGAAAAGTAGAGACAGAAATGTTTCTTTACTAAATTCTGCTGGAATTAGTAAATGAAGACAAAACATGGCCAATGCCAACAGAGCAATCACAGGCAACTGGTTTAAAGAAAAATACGTGAGGAAAAAGTGATGTTTTACTAAGAGTGGTAAACTTACAGCCAAATACTTCCAATCCCGTTTCTTCTGCAAAGGTGATGGTTTTGTAACACTTTCATTGTCCTCGACTACGAAGTTTCCAAGTATTAAATCAATTGCATCCTAGAAAAATATTTTAAGAGTTAAATGATGTGTAAATTTTATTTATTTTAATGTACCTGACGAAAACCATCAGCGAAGTTATTCTTGTAATATCGGATAAGTGAATTAATTCCATCGCGCATCATTCCCAATCGTGTTCTCTTACCAGTTCTAAAATATAAATAATTAAAAAGTGGATAAAAATTATAGAACGAAATCTGCATATTATCAATGTACCTCGTAAAATCCGTTTTTAATGCTCCAGTTCCTGCATACTGAATGCTGCAAATGTCAGCGTTATCAGCCCAAACTAAAAATATTAAGTTTTAATAATCTTTTATAATAAATTACGGTATATAACATTTACCATTTTTATAAATGGTCTCAAATACAGTTTGGTCTTCTAATCGTTGGCCTGGCGTTAAAATTCCAAGTTTCTAAATATTATAATATGGTATGTTTGTATAAGCAGTTCTATTTCCATTATTAAATCTTATTTACTAGTAATTGCGATTGAAGAGATATTCTAGCTAACAAACTTTGTACAACATTAGTCCTGTCTAGGCAGTCCATACAATTTGTTCTAAAAACGCCGTCTTGTTGCATAGGTGCAGTGCCGTCTTGAAGCATTATGAAATATCTAAATAATCACATCATAAAATTAAATTTTAATCTATTCACGCATATTTTCTTTTAATAGTTTATACCCAAACTCTTCCAAATCTTTGGCAACTTGATCAGTAAGAAGGGATAATCGATGCCACTGCATGTTTCTACACTCGTGATGAAAATCAAAAGCAACGTACTTAACTAGTGTGTTATTGGCAGTTCTCACAATGTCAGACAATGCGTTTTCTAGTCTTAATTCTCGTCCTTTATGATTAATCTGGAATAAATTAAATTAATTAGCTTCAGTATGTTATTACAATTCAGCAAATTTACCAAATTTATAATGACTTGCTTCCCGTAATTGAAAATTTGACTGTCGAAATGTCTCGCAAACCCATCTAGCTAAAATAAAAAATAATTCAATATAAATAAATACATCTTGTGTTTATTTCATAGCTCATTAACTAACATGATTCTGAGAGTTGCTAATCACCGGCTCGGGCATGTAACGCAAGTTTGGTTTTTGGGACCAAAATAAAGGAATCGATCCGCGAGTCTAAAACAAAACATTAAAACAAAAATTAAAATTCGCAAATAATTTAAAATAAAATTAAACAGCAAACCTGAACAAATGAGCATTTATTATTGCTGTATTCTACGATTTGTTCAGTTTCTACAAAATTCGCCGAATGGCCATCAGAATCTAAACCTCGCATGAAGAATCGAGTTCCAGCTCGAAAACAGCTACGGCGCGATATTAGGATCCACGTGTACGTCTTGCGATTAATTGTGCACGTTCGGATAGAAACGTCTTTTTAAGTTAAGAAATTCAAGATTTTTAAATGAAATCAAATGCAGATATAATTAAATAAAGGATACAGCCTAAAATAATTGGCAAACAAAATTGGCTGAGCTAAAAAAAAAAAAACACAACAAAAATCAATACGAATAATTTTATCATTAAACGATTTTCTATTTACTTCTGGTTGTTGGGCCCATTCACGCAAAAGGTGTCCATTCCACACAAATCTCTGGTCAGCCTAAATAAAAAGACATTTTTCTATCATTTTTCTATCATTTTATATCACTTTTATAAAATTTTATTACCCTTTCATGCAAAGGCATCAGTAAAAATTCTGGAGTTGTATTATACAATCGTTGAACACTGTGCGTTAAATCATAGGTGGATGAAAAATAATAATATTCCACAGACAACATAAATTGAATCATGGCCAAATATTGTTTATTATCTTGAATCTAAAAAAAATATTAAATTTCAGTTTTTTATTTATTTTTTTTAAAATATTAAAAAGATGAATTTTTACTTGCTCCTCTGTAAGATGAAGCAACGTTCTTGAGTAAGGCAAAATATCTGTTTCTTCAATTCTCCATACAGAATTGCCATTGATGTCTCCCACTCGAGTTTTCTTCGTAATCACAATTAGGTATGGGCCTGCAAAATATTTTGATGTTTATGTTACATAACGCGCTATTTGTTAGCACTATTTAGTATTTACCGGCTAAAAGACGCACTATTCCAATTATGCCACAAATTGATTTGCGTGTTGCATCGACTGGAATTTGCTCTACATTCGCTGAAATGATAAAATTACGCAATAAAATTTTGTTTTTTTAACTTTAGACATGACATAAACAAAGATTCACCTTGTAGTGATACATCTTGAGAAATTCTGTCTATTACTAAAATTTCTTTCGAATTGGCAAGAGGTTCAATAAAAAAATGATCCGATGTTATGTGTCTGCAAGTACAAAGAAAAAATGAATTAATTTACAGTGCTATGACCATTATTTATCTAACTACAAAAAATGGTGTCTATAAAGTTTGATTCTCTGGTTTAGCACATTGACAAAGAATGTAAATCGTTACGTTGTTAGAAAAGGGATACAATAAGGTTTAATTAAAACTAAAGATAATAAACTTACAAGATCAAGTCTTGATAAACAGCCATGTCTGTTGTCTTGCTCCTTTTCCCACTGCTCTAGAGTTTGACTCACTATCAGGTTTTAGAGAAATCCATTTACTAAGGTATAAAGAAAATGCTAAAA
>JAQFZP010001048.1:0-23284 GCA_034695745.1 Geophilus truncorum | reverse complement strand
GGCACTTTTATCAGGATTGTTATGGTTTTTCGATCCTTGTGTTAAGCTTAAGCATTAATACTTTTACTCGAACGTGGGACAACGGGTTATTTAAATCAATTTTGAATTTTACGACAAACAAATATTTCAGATATGTTAGAAATAGTTTATTTTATAATATTCGATGATAAAATATTAATATCTCTTATTCTTACGTTTTACTTTAGAAATATTTCCCGACATCGTTCGTTTTATCGTGACATTCAGTCGTACCAAACCAATCAGTTGTTTTATCAGCATTTTTATTTATAATTTATGCTTATCTACTGATAGTGATAACATGATTTACAAACGGACACCACTATGGACATCTCTTAAGTTATTCATCCATTAGTCGGTGTCGCAATCTGGTAATAAAAATTCACACATGCTGTTTAATATATATAAAAAAAAAATGTAATTTAATTATTTTCATGATACAAAAATCAGTCGTATAAAAATACTTATAAAATAGTATTATTTCATTATTTTTTAACTGGAATGGTACTGAATTTTCCATGCCGGCCAACTCCATCGACGAATTTTTGAGCACCGACAATTGACTCCAAGCTTACTATTTTTATTCCTCTGTCGTGTTCACATTGAAAGGCATCCGACAAAGAAGTAGAATCAAACGTCGAATAATATGCCGATTGTCTGTCAACATTCATACATTCCTGCGGAAATTTAGCAATGACGCGTGCTAAATTAATAGCTTGGCCGAGAGCTATAAAACACAAATAATTATGAGATAAAAGTTGCGTGAAACTACTCATTTTAGCTAATACCAGTTCCACAAGGCACCAGCCGATTAGCCAGTCCAATTTCAAAAGCTTCTTCTGCTTTTACGTGCCTTCCAGTTAATATAAGATCAAGTGCGCGCGATAATCCTATTAATTTTGGTAATCGGACCGTACCACCATCAATTAAAGGAACTCCTGAAATAAATAATTTTCAGAATTGGGTTTAATGGAAAATTTTGTGATTATATATATAACTTATATATACCAAATCTGCGACAAAATATCCCCATCACAGCTGTTTCATCCATTACTCTCAAATCGCACATCAATGCTAATTCCATTCCTCCAGCAACAGCGTAACCATCGATTGCAGCAATAAGAGGTTTCGATGTCAACATGCGACTTGGACCCTAAAAAATTCACATTTTTAAAATTCAACAGATAACTCAAAGTAAAAAATAAATACCATTGGCGCTTGCGGCATGTCGAGATCACTTTTCATTTTGCTCACTTCATCTAAGTCCAACCCGGCACAGAAATTTCCCCCTAAAGTTAATTATTTTAAGAATTATTTTAAATAATAAATTTCAAATTAATCATTATTCACCAATTCCATGTATAACAGCAACTTTGGAATCATTATCTTTTTCGAAGGTATTTAGGGCATCTACTAAAAGCCCTGCTGTTTCTCTGTTTACACAATTTCTCTTCGCAGGTCTGTTTAGCCCAATTAAAAATGTATTGCCTAGTTTTTCACATAGCACTGGCTTTTCCTGTTAAATCGAAAATATTATTAAAAATTTTAACAACGGTAATTGACTAATTGTATTAAAATTTAAAAAATAATGTGTTACCTGGTTGCTTTCAGATGACATACATCTAACAGAAAACGTGAATAAACTTCTTCTACGAGCATTTTGAAGCATAAAGCACCATCTACTGCAAAGTTTGTCCATCATCAGCTGTAAAACCAACGTTGCAACACAGAACACCACCTAGCGGTGACCGATTAAATTAATGAAAGTCGATTATGTTTTCAAGTATAAAATTTTATTAGTTTCAATAAGTGACTTAAAAATAAGTTTTCACGTTCATTTTATGTATTTCAAAAAAATAAAATATTAAGATAATGCATCGATAGTTTTCTGAGCAATCCTCACATGTTTTCTGAGTATTTTCTGAAAAAAATATTTTAAAGCAATTTTTAATAAAAAAAATATTCTTGAGTGAGAAGTTTGCTACAATTTACCTTTTCCACGAACACAATAAAATTGTCATGTAATTTTAAAGCCGCTTTATACGCCGCATCAACTCTTCTTATCTCATCAGCAGCTTTGGTCTTGATTTTTTCCAATCTATTATCAATATAAAATTTAGTTAATTTAAAAAATATGATCTTATTTTATATAAAATATTATGCGATATTTACTGTTCTTTAGTTTCCGCATGTTCTTTCTGAATTTCACTTAACGTAAACTGACCAGCAGGTTTACTGAACTCTTTTAAATTTTCCTGTAATCTTGAAAACTCAGCCTCAGACTGTTGTATTTGTTTTGCACAAGCCTAAATAAAACAAAATGTCATGTGACATACGGAAAAAAAAGAGAAAAAAGTACGATATAGTACCTCTTTAGCTTCTTCTATCTCTTTACCAACAGCTTTGATTTTTATTTCAGTATTTAGTATTCCTTTTTCTTCCTCTGCGACGAAATCTGCAAACTAAAACATAAGTATTAGTTATCACGAATTCCTCAAAATTTTATTCAACAAACTTACTCGCCCGAAGTCACTATTCACATCAAGCAACTCCTTTGTCAAAACGAGATTCTCATCCTTGATCTTTTTCATCTTGTTGTTAATCATGACTTTCATTTGGTCAAGACGGCCATCTGCATCTTTTCCAAACATAAATCGAACCTCGTAATCTTGATTTTCTGCAAATTCTTCCGTTTTGGGGATTAAACGCACTTGACGACATAAATTGTTATAAGTTTTACAAAGTGAATTAATCTGAAAAGTACAAAAATAAGTAGACGATCTACAAAATAACATCGTAAAACAAACCTGATCTTTACTTCTGCTGATATCAATTTCGCCACATTCATTGGCTTCGATTATGTCTTTAATTTCAGTTTCTAATTGAAACTTGTGGTTACTTTTCTCTTCAAGTTTTTTCCGCATTTCCTCATACATTGCGAGATCAACTTTTTGTTCTTTGACAATTTTTATTTTTTGTTCTGTGTCTTCTGTTAAAATTTGCAGCTTTCCCTCTAAAAAAAAAAAACAACAACAAATGTATTTCAAAACAAAATACAACTTTAGTAACAATATTCTTTATACAAACCTTGTTCAGTGATCGCGGCTTGAAATGATGCAGTTTTCTGTATTTGCATATTCAAGTTGCTTTTTAATTCCAACAAATAAGCATCAAACTTCTCATTGTCAGCAGTTATCAAAGAAATATCTCTTTCAAGAGACGGCAATTCATCCTATAAAAATATAAACTTCAGTTTAATTTAGATAAAAAACACGAAAAAAAAGATTTTACCTCCTGCTTTTCTAATAACTGAATTTCATTTTCCAACTCTTCGATTTCTTTTTGTATCTTAAGTTGGTCCTCTGAAGTGCCACTAATTTGCTCTGAAAATTAATTAGTTTTTAAATTTATGCTTCATTTGATTTTACGCATGAATTACTTCTCAAATCATCGTAAACTGGACTCAAATTGTCATGATTTTGCATGAAAAAAACATACCCTTTGAAATTAAACGGAAGAAACAATTTCTAGAGGTAAAAAAATTAAAAATAAATTTTGTGACTTATTATTTTTCTATTAAAAAAATTTAAAATTAAAATTACGTGGTACAGAGGCGTATTAAAATCAGTTGTTAGTGGATTACTCGAAATACTCTCGGCCTTTAAAAAATGAAATCAAAAATTAGAAATCAAATAGCTTTGAATTTAAAATTTTCTTACAATTAAAATGTATTGCCGGAGCCAATCCAACGCAAAGATTAGAACTTGACTACTGCGAGAAGATCCAGCTACGAAAACTTGAGATTTTTGAATTAGACTTGGATAGTTTAATTCTTTAAATAATCGAGGAATGTCGTCTTCTGGCTTCATTCCAACAGGTATTGTGTAGTTCATGTCCACAAATTTATACATAAACTGAAAAAACAAAATTTTGTTTAAATTTCATATGTAAATAAAAAATCGACAGTATTTATTACTTGGAAAACCTGCATAAACTCTTTATTACTCGGATTTTGAAAGGTTTTCGACGAAATCGGGTGAGAATAGTTATGTGATGCCAAAAACTATTAAAATTTAAATTAAATAAATTTATCCTTAATAAATTACTACACTTTTAATGAAAATCTCACATCAAGTATGTTAGAGATGCATTTTTGAAGAAAGTTTTTATCATTCACTGGCCTCGTTTCTTTCTTCGTCTCGACTGTTGAAACACTTATGCGTCCGCTTACACGTCCTCCTCCACATAAACTCGAACTCGACAATTTCCTGTAATATTTAAAATTAAAATCAATAAGTCAAAAATGTACTTTTTTATCAAATATTATTAAGACCTGTTTAAACCAAGCAACGACGGCCTCGACTGTGCGTTTAAACCGAGCAAAGATGGCCTCGACGGTGCGTTTAAACCAAGCAAAGATGGCCTCGAAGGTGCGTTTAAGCCAAGCATAGAGTGTCTCGGCGCATTCGTGCCAAAAACTGGTCCTTTTTTATTAATAACAGGTATGTTAGACTTCCTATTCAATTTTGCCTCTGCATTTCCAACACTGCTGGTTCGTTTGCGAAATCTTCCCGGAGCTGTCGATAGCCTTCCATTTTCAACTGAAGCCTTTTTCATGGTTCTCTAAAGGAAGAATTAGAATTAGACATAAAACAGATTAGTTTTAAAGATTACATTACTTCAAACACAACTTTCTTACTGTAAGCAATATGCGAATGTGAATTAAACGGTTTTGAGTTCGACAACTGGCGGCAAAAGTTTAAAATCACGTGCAACGCATGCGCAAAGAATTATCATTTTAAAAGTTCATTAAATATCGCGACTGTTAATTAAAATATAAAACATTTTTGTAATTAAAAATACTAAAAGTTTTTTATTTACCCATAATATAATTTTAAATTCAGAAATAAAGTTTCTATCGAATAAAGGAAAAAAACTTCACTTCCGGTTTAATCCCGAAAAGGAAAAGGAGCTATAGGCGAGCACGCGTTCTTGTTTTGTGTGATTTAAAGAATTTTCCAAGTATTTTAGAATGTCAGCGGCCGGTGTATTAAGTGTGAGCGGCGTGCGCACATCGGGAAGTTCGATTCGCACTCAAAATGGTTAGTAATAATTTAATGGTCTTATAAAAAACTGGAAAAAAAAGACAATTCATTTTAAGCCTAAATGCCCTAATATGATCATTTCATTTTTTCTCAATTTATGGCAGCTTGTTCGATCGCAAACATCGTAAAAAGTTCACTTGGACCAGTTGGATTAGATAAAATGCTCGTGGACGATATTGGGGTAGGTAGATTTAATCTGTTTAATCTATTTTAAGATTAGGACTAAAACGTGACTTCACATTTCAGGATGTCACCATAACCAACGACGGAGCGACTATTCTCAAATTGCTCGAAGTGGAGCATCCAGCAGCCAAAGTTTTGGTTGAACTGGCTCAACTTCAGGATGAAGAAGTTGGAGATGGAACGACATCAGTTGTGCGTAGTTTATAATAAGTTTAATTAGTTAAAAAAATCTAACTGTTTGTGTAATGCTATTTAGGTCTTGATTGCTGCTGAATTGCTGAGAAATGCAGATGAATTAGTCAAGTGTAAAATCCATCCGACTTCGATTATTAGTGGTTACAGACTAGCGTGCAAGTAAGTTAAAAATAAACAGAGGTTGGATAGAAATTTTTCCCATGACTTTGCTGTGTTGCTTTGTAGTAAGAACAGTTATACACATGGGGTATAATAATAGAAATTTTAATACTGAATGTGACGTTCATTACATAGAAACTCACAATAAAAAATTTCTAACAATTAAAAAAAAAAAAAAAAAATAACTAACTAAAAATCACATTTCTTATTTTAAATTTTAATTGGTTTACAGTATTTTGCCAATTTTATTACAGTTAGGGCCTGTTACAACAACAAAACGAAATATTAATGTTTGATATTTCTTATTTAAACAGGGAAGCTTGCAAATACATTCAGGAGCATCTTACCATCAGTCTTGAGGAACTAGATCACGAATGCATTGTGAATTCAGCCAAGACTAGCATGTCGAGCAAACTGATTGGACCGTAAGTTTGAAACACGAAGCAGCTAACTGGATTTTAATTTTAAAGTTATTCATATTTCCTCTTAACTACTTTTTAGAGATTCTGACTTTTTTGCCAACATGGTAGTAGAGGCTGCCAACTCGGTGAAGGTTTCAGACGGCAAAGGCGGGTTCAAGTATCCAATCAAAGCCGTTAACGTGTTGAAAGCGCACGGACGGAGTGCAAGAGAAAGTCAACTCATCCATGGTTATGCCTTGAACTGCACTGTTGCATCGCAGGCGATGGTGAAGAAAGTCAGCGTTGCAAAAATCGCGTGCCTGGATTTCAGTTTGCAGAAAGCCAAAATGCATTTGGGAATTCAGGTTTTGGTTAACGAGCCGGAAAAGTTGGACGCCATTAGGCAGCGGTAATATTTTACTTTATTTATTTATTTATATTGCCATACTTTTGAAATTTATCTATTTATTTATATTTTTTATAGAGAGGCTGATATCACGAAAGAGCGTGTTCAGAAGGTGTTATCGGCAGGAGCGAATGTGATTTTGACGACTGGCGGCATCGATGATTTGTGTTTGAAGTACTTTGTTGAGGCTGGAGCAATGGCTGTTCGCCGATGCAAAAAGCAAGATCTGAAGCGTATTGCCAAAGCAACTGGCGGTATGGCAATATTTCAATATTTTCTTTTGTGTTTTTTACTGATTTTAAATTTTAATCAATGTGTGTGTACTTTTTTAGCCACGTTTTTAATGAGTTTGGCAAATCTTGAAGGAGAAGAGAGCTTTGATGGAACCATGCTGGGAGAAGCAGAAGAAGTTGTTCAGGATCGAATTTGTGATGACGACCTCATTTTGATTAAAGGGTACATTAACTTGGGTCATGGTTTTATTTTAAATTCTAAGTGTTTAAAAATCTATTTTGTTGTTATTTAGACCTAAAGTACGATCGGCTGCCTCGATAATTCTTCGTGGGGCTAATGATTTCTACGTGGATGAAATGGAACGTTCAATTCATGATGCCCTAAGCGTGGTTAAACGAGTTTTGGAATCGAAATCGGTGGTTCCAGGAGGTGGAGCAGTTGAAACTGCTTTGTCCATCTACTTAGAAAATTTCGCAACATCGCTGGTACATTGTAAAATAATTTAAAAAATTGTAAATGAGTTAATTTTTGGGATTTTTAGAGTTCCAGGGAGCAATTAGCAATTGCAGAATATGCGAAATCTTTACTTGTTATTCCTAAAACGCTATCGGTGAATGCAGCCCAGGATGCGACGGATCTCATAGCTAAATTGCGAGCTTATCATAACAGCTCCCAAACTAATTTGGATCATGCTAATTTGAAATGGTAAAATTTATTTATTTTTTTTGAAATTTAATTTTTTAACTCATTTTATTTTTTATGTTTTTAGGATTGGGTTGGATCTGTTTAACGGTTGCGTGCGCGACAACAAGAAGGCCGGAGTTCTCGAACCAGCGATTTCAAAAATAAAAAGCCTCAAGTTTGCTACCGAAGCAGCTATCACTATCCTAAGAATCGATGATATGATTAAGTTAAATCCAGAAGGAAAAGACGAACGCAGTTATCAAGACGCTTGCAACGCCGGAGAATTGGATTAAATTAAAAATTTCTGATTGTCGATGAATTGAACAAATAAGAATTCCATTTTCGTTGTACGTTAAATTCTCTTTAATGCACTAAACTACAATTAAATGCTTATTTTTTACTGATTGATTGCCCACAATAAAAAGCTTTGAAAATGAAAAACAGTTGACTGATTTTTGCATTGAATGAGGCGAGTCGCATGACGAATGAGAGTAAACTGAATGACGTCACACAAGCCCCGCCCTGTTTGGCGGAAGTTGGTTGTAGAGTGGCATTTTTACCGGAAGTTTAGATACATAACCATGGCAGGATGAGGTTTGGTGATGGGTTGGGTGATTTCCTTAAGCATACGTTTGTGTCCTTTTTCAAACTGATAAGGTCAGGTTTATAATTTCATATTCTAATGCAATGAGAAGACTTTTCTAATGGAATGGAATGGAAGTGATTTTCGTGGTAAGTTAATTTTTTTTTTTAATTTGTGTATCATCTGTTTTGTGTTTTGTAAATAAGGTGTTGGGTGTCAGATTTTAGTTTGTGTAAATAAGAAATTCACGTTTCATTTACACATTTATTTGCATACAGAGAAATGAATTTGTGGTTTATTTATCATATTATCACCTTATGGAATATCCAAAAGTAGGTTGTTTACTTACAAAAAGCAGGTAAAAATCTGCAAGGTAGACCTCAAGGGATAAAAACATAGTTAGAATAAATATATTAATCATAAAAATGTTAAAAAGTAAAGAAACAAGGACAAGTGAGTAATGCAAGTTAAGGAGAAAAAAAAAGTTGCATCCTTGATTGTCAGATCAATATAAACAAGTTTCACTCAAGTGACCTCAAATCTTTACTCTAATTATCCCAAATATTTCTTGTTATTTATTTTCACTTTTTTCACCTTTTGTAGCTGTATCCAATTCTAAAACATGAAAAATGTAAATATGAACTTTTTTTTACTGCCTGCTGTAACCTCTTTTTAAAGCGCAGAAGGAAATGTGTAATGGAATGACTCACACTCGTCATTTGCAATGAATTTTCTGCTTTTATTCATCATTGTGGACAAGTTTAGATTCTTTTGATTACGAAAACTGTAAAACATGAATTTTCTTATCTACTTTTAACACTTAACAGCTTTGTTTGTAAGTTATAATGGTGAAAAGGAAAATTGCAATACAGTAGTAAATATTTAAAGAAACTCTGGGCAGTGAACTTTATGCTCTGGTGAATGAATGTTGGTCTTTCTGTGTGATGTATAAATAGATATATGATGTATACTCATCATTTAAAATTAATTAAAGTTAGTGATTTGAAGATTAGTTTAGTTGTGGTAAGAAAAATATAAAGAGTAAACAAGACAATTTCATTTCCTATTGCCATTTATATTATAAGTGAGGCTGCAAAAAGGTTTCACACAATTACTTAATTACACGAAGGAAGTGGACAATTGTTCAATGGCGCCCTGTTTTGACCTACTATTTGACTTATTAGTTTTTCTACACTGATGTTTACTCGTGTTTGATGGGCCTGAGTGAGTATGTGGTTTGTTTTACATGATTTTAATTGCTGTAATTAAGTAGGGTAATTAATTTTTTAAATTCATTCTGTGTTTTGCAGTGTTCCAGTCGACGTCGAGAAGAGAAGTGATCATGAATTTGCCCAAATTGTTTTAATTCCTCTTCTTCCAAAGGCACTCGGGATGCCTTTGGAGCAGTTTACAGCTTTAGCGCTTGGATTACCAGTCTTAGCGAGTTTGTTGTTGTTTATTTTTGTTGTGGCTGGATGTGTGTGCTTTAAGGATAAAAGGAATCATTTGTAAGTTTTATAATTATCTTGCATTTATTTATTTATTTATTTATTTATTTAAAAAATATTTTTTTCTACAGGCAAATATCACCCATTAGATTTACCTTATCAGGAACTATTCTTCGTGATGTAAGTTTTTTGAGTACAAAGATAAAATTTCTGATTTATTCCAACCTGTCATGAATGAACTTGAAAACTTAGTTGAAATTCTCAACAACAGCTTGAATATTAGCGACAAGAGTTAGCCTCATGACCTGAAGGTCGTGGGTTTAAACGCAGCTTGGAATAAAAGAGAATTTTGTTTCTTTTGAATTCTTTCAAAAAAGAATTCTTAATAATTATTGTTATTATTATTATTTTATTTATTTAAGCGGGAAGTTAATTCAACTCAAAATCAAGAAAATGGTCATCTTACAGCAACAGACCACGTTAAAGACCCGTTGGAAAATGCCAAAATTAAGTGAGTACAGGTGCCATATTTCACAACAATTACTACAAAACAAATTTTTTTTAAAGAGTTCCAACACTCCAACGTAAATTGCCCGAAATTCCCACAAACTCCGTCCTTAATCCAACGGCTGAGGCTGGCGACAATCAAGAAACAGCAGTCGACCTGCAAATAGTTGACAATGGTTCTGAGCTGTATGCAATAGTCGAAACATCTGACCGACATCCAAACGATGACAGCAACATCAATTCCGTCGATGCGTCTGGCGATGCTGCACGGAACTCACAATTACCAAGTACTACAGAAACTCTACCTGACCTGCTCAAGACCAGTCTCGGAAACCCAACCGTATCATCAGGTGACTCAGACGGTGACAATCTCTACTCACAAGTTCATCATCGATACGACAAAGTGAAGAAAGAAAATCCATATGCGAGAGTCAAAGGTCAGACATCGGAAGAACGAGACACAGACACTGAGAATTATGACGATACTTCAAATTACACAAAAACGGCCTCGAAAAGGTGTAAAATCTTAATTTAAAAAATTAAAAGTGAATGTTTATTTATTTTATTACTAATATTTTGGGTTTAGTAATTGGGATCAACATGAACCTCCTCCACCAGTACCTGAAAAAAATTTCGACTCTCAACTTAATGAAGATGAAGACATGTTAGGTCAACCATCGACATCGGCGTCACATTTAACGGCAGCAAATGCCATGACCGGAAGGGTGTCAGCTACAGAAATACCATACGTCACGTCGCCGATCGATAGCCCATTGCGGCAACCGGTAGTGCAACAGAGGCCCATATCGCAATCTCCGCTCGTACCTGATTTAGTATACAATACGTCACAAGAATCTGGTAACAATCGAAAATTAACTTAATTTTTTATTTAATTTGTGATAAAATCATTAAAATTCCTATTCTACGAATTTCAGGTGATGGACAGGACATTCGTTATACAAGCATTAGTGTGCGGGAACCGCTTGCAAACCTGAGATCGAATTTAGAACGAAATTTGCAGCAGGAAGTACAGGAATCATACTACATGGTTGTATCAGATGATGATCTGGAACAAACGTACGATGAAATAAGAGAACAGTCGTCGGAGAGTGGAACCACTGCGTATGCAACGGTCGATGTTGTCCGCGAAACTGCGAGGGAGTTGCCGCCGGTGCCGCCGCCAGTCGAGAGCTTGCGCTCGATAGCTAGCGTCAATTCGAAAAAATCAAGTATGACTACGAAACGATGTTTTTTTACCTACATTTTTAACTTTTTTAATATTTAATTATTTCCAGCTTCGTCGTCTGAAAATGACTCCCGACACCCATCGCCTTACTCTTCGAGTGCTGCCATGTCTTCGTCGCCCATGTCAGATACGAGTGACCTTTATTCAACAGTGAATAAACCGAAAATGTATAATCGACGGACTATACACGTTGTTGACCAACAATCAATCGAGGAGATGTACGCTAAAGTTCTAAAGCACAAACACATGAGCCTAATCGGCGACAGCACGACACCGAAAGTGCCGCTTTTCCCACACGCCGTACCGCTGCCCGATCTACCCACGACATCTTCCAAGGAAGCGCTGAACCATCGACCCAAGTCGGTATTGGCCAACATCGATTTGATGAATCGAGAAGGGGACACTTCTCTGCCGTCGGCAAACGGCAGCGATGCGATCGCAAAAGCAGACCCTGGTTACGAAAGTGTGAGAGAATTGACTGAAAAACCGTTCGAAGACCCCGTTTACGAAAGGATCAACGACGGTGGTCACAACGCCACCATTCCTGACGAGTTCACGTCGAACTCGTTCGACGTTCAACCCGGGTACGAAACTGTGGTCGAAGCGAGAAATTTGGATCGCAATTCGAATCGGATCGCGAATAAACTTCAGTTCGACCCTGGCTACGAAACCGTAAATCACAACGTGCTTTGCAATCAGGAAACTGATCCAGACTACGAAGAAATTGGCCGGCGGCAAGCATCGGAAGTCGGCAGCGAAGTCGAGCCCGGATACGAGCAGATACGATCAAAAACAGGCGTAGAGCAGGAACTGGGGTACGAACGAATCAAACCAACCGTGAAAAACCCATCGCCAAACAATGCACAATCGTCGGATGACGCCTACGAAACGATAAACTGTGGTGACAATGATAAAGATTTCTGCTACGAACGGCTCGGATCACCGTACGACGATGGGGAAGACGAATTCAGTGATCCATCGTACGAACAAGTGAACTTTAAACTCGATAGTTCAGACCGAAGCTCCACCTACAGAGCCAGGGAGAGCTGGGATTTGAGTCCGAGGTGCTCGGAAATATTTTCGGACGGAGCGAGTGGGAGCGTGACGAGTTTACAAGAAGACATATCGAAAAGCTCCAACGACGCCGATCAGTTTTCACCCGAACATCACGTTGCTCAAATTTGCATTGACGATAAATGTGGTGATCACATTATAGAGCCGCAATATGCGGTTGTCAATAAGGGAAAAAAGAAAAATGATATCACTGCTGAATGCAATAATCGTGGAAATATCACCGAAAAGGTGAACACAAAGGAAATTGATAAATTATAGTTACATGTAATAGTCTTACATCAATTATTTATATCAAAAATATTTGATTAATATATACATTCACAAAACCAAGAATGAATACATTCTTGGTGTAACTTATACAACCTGCTCGGTAAATTGTTTTTATTTTTATTTTTACAAGTATGTATGTAATTAATTAACGTCATGAAATAATGAGTTTTCATTACAAATGATAATGATAATAATAGAGCAAATAATAATGGTAATGATTAAACATATCGTTTAAAGACTATTTTAAATAAGGTTTTGTAAATTTATAAAACGTTATTATTATATAAAATTAAATTATTTTTACCCATTTTAATTTAATAACATTCAATATTTTATATACAATTTTGTTTGAAAAGTATTGCTGAATTTTATTTCTACATGTTATGTACGCGTTTTGCACTGGAAATGAGTGCTAACAAATGAGACTTTTACGTCCATAAATCCGATGTAGCCTTAATGGTGGCTAATGTAATAGTGGTAAAAAGTGATTAAAATAACTTATTAGTAACTAATTAGTAGTTACTGCAAGAAAGTGCTTGAATTGGTCATTATTTGTATTCTAACATAGCTGCAAGTAAAGTGCGGTATCTGTATCACATTATTTTGCAAATTACACTTATACAAGTTTGACTACTCTGATTCTGCGAACTGTAGTTGGTAAAATACTAGAATTGCTGCAATTACTATTGCCACACATATAAGTTTCACGGGACAGACGAACAAATTATCCAAAGCCGGCGCATGACGAATCTGTTCTGGAATATTTCTCGTTTTCAGAGGAGCCAAAATGCGTTTCTTAGCCGTCAAAATCGCATCTCGAGCTCCTTTCCATTGATGGGGTCCTGTGAGTCGATAAGTGTAAGGTAACATGGGACCGAAGAAACAACAACAAAACAATTCGGGGTCAGATAAAAGCATGTAACGAAAATCAGGTTTAGCCTCGATTAAACGAGCGATTTCATCTTGGTACCAAATGTAATCGACCTGTATCGTATGACGTTCGGAATTGACGAACTGTTGCGAAATCTCCCAACGTTTGTTATCAATGTCGGCCATCATTACATTTTGGGAAGGCAAATGACAAATGCCCTGAAGAAGGATAAATTTGTTTAAATTATAAGTTAAAAACAACACCTTTAAATTCAATCAATGTACTTTGAAAACACGAGTGACCCATCTTGATTGTATTTCAGACAAACCCGGAAGTGCACCCAGTGCCTGCACCAGACCTATTACTGCAAACGTTGGATGCGGAAGTTGTGGCGGAAAGACATATTTATACAATGTGACTTGGTTCTTCGCTTGCTCGATGATATTTTCCTCCAGAAAAGGAAACGAAATGCGAAATCCAGTAGCAAAAATAACGGCATCGATGTTGCAAACAGAATCGACGTCGTCAGCAAATATAACTCCCGAATCCGTAAATCTAATAAAACATAAATTCAAAGTACGTTATTTTGCATTACGGTATCTTACATTTCTAACTACTCACTTATGTACATCATCTTTAATAGTAAGGAAACCAGTAATTATTCGTGTTGGTAGTTCATCGTTCATCGTTGGATGCTGATTGAAAAAACCGTGTCGTGGCTGAATACCGTAAGTTGCGTGATTGAATCTCATATTCGCCTTTTAAAAGTACAAAAAAAATAAAAAAAAAAGTTTGTGGTGGATAATTTAGATTAGAATATTAATACCTTAAATTCAGCAATGAAATTTCGAATTTGTGGTGCTGAGTAATGAATTATATAATTAAACAGTCGAGTTTTAAACTTTATATCAATTGGTAATCCGCCTTCTGCCATTCTGCCCAGAAGCCAAGCACCTCGTCTCGTACTTAAGTAAACCTGAAATAATTACCACTTTAGAGAAAAAGATTAAAAAATTAATGAAAGGTTTCGATACTTCTTTGGCTACTCTGCTCAACTCCACAGCAATATCAGAACCGGAATTTCCAAACCCAACGACCAAAACTCGTTTATCCCGAAATTCATCTTCTTGCCGATATTGATGCGAATGTAGAATCGTACCACGAAACGTGTCTAAACCTGAGAATGTAGGCATATTTGGATACGTGTGATGACCTGCACATAACATAACACCATCGTAAATTTCTTCTTTCACTTCATTTGTCTAAAAAAAAAAAAAGTCAGTGACTAAAAAAAAAAAAAAAAGTAAAATCGTGTGGGTCTAATATCAGTTACGAAACAAACCTCTCCCTTAACAATGACTTTCCATTTTCCCGTTTCCGAATAGTCGTCATTTTTTACAACTCGAACTACTTCAGTTTTCAAATAAATGTGGGGCAAAAGTCGGAAATTATTAGCATAGTTATCCAAATACCGCCAAAACAGTGATTGATGCATATAATTTGGAAAATGCTTTGGAGGTGGAAAATCACTATAAGCAGTCATTTCTTTGCTTGTATTTAATACAGTCGACTTCATAACAGAACCGATCCCGTCCACGACTTCAGGTCTATAAATATTTAATTGACATTTATCAAACTTACAAAGCTGCATCCAAAGTTCAATGATATTTTACCTGTATTTCCATAAGCCTCCAATTGAATCAGTTTTATCATAGCAGACAACATTTAAACCTTCTTCTAGACATGTTTTAACTGCAACTAATCCACTCACTCCGGCGCCAATAACACAAATTGTTTTCGCCATTTCAGCCCTGAAACGAATCACTGGAGTTAGTAGTTAATGAGGCGTTGAGTTCAGTTAAATGTGAAATGCTCATAACTAAACTTCGGCATTTACTGATATTGATATGGGTCAAAGGTCAATGTACCAAGCAACTCTGATAACTCTATTTATATTCTTGAAATATTTTCCTGGTCAATCTCTTTAATAATAGGAATTTTAAGCACGTGTAGTTGGAAACATAAAATTTCTAGATTTTTTACCTCGCTGTATCATTCCCCATAAAATGAAGACATATAATGAGGTTAATTAATAAAATGTAAATAATAGTTGTAAAATAGAAAAATTCTTTAAAAATATTTTTTCGTGATATTTTATAACAGTTTAACATTATTAATAGTCTGAAAATTTTAAGTGTAAGTAGGATACGTACCTGCTATTACAGCGAGTGACAAAGCAGACAGCTTTAAAGTAGGTGCGCAAATAGTACTGCAAAGGTTGCAGGAAGTACAGTTTCTGACGTCACACTTTTGTGCCCTCTAGTCATATAATACCTGAAAAGTAGAGCGAAAGTTTAATACATTCCGCAGGTATGAGTTTGCAGGCGGTTTTCTGCTCTGTCTACTCATAAAGTGGACTTAACTTGAACTTTTATGTCAGCTGTGTCCTTATTTTTGTCGTAATTGTGTCATGACAATCGACATGAAATTAAAGACAGCTGACTTGGCAACAGGCTGCAGGCATCATGAGCCGGAAATGTGTCTGGGTTTTCCCCGCTTAGGCGTTCTGAAGATGATGATAAAAAAATTTATTACGAAACGACTACAGTACATAGATTAAAAAAAAAAAGTTTGTGAAAATTGGAATAAATTATTTTTTACTTATATTGTTATTGGTCGAGCGTTTTATGACGATGAATTGTTTCCTAATCGTGCTTACCTGTATAGTAAGAAAGAGAAAAAAAAAAAAAAAAAAACAATAGAAGAAAAGACAAAAATAAATTTGTTTGATACGTGTTCACGTTCACACTTATAAGAAAAATCATGCCAATGCAAGGTCAAGGTTCATGACTCATGACCAGAGTAAGTTTGTGCTCTCATTGGTTGGTAAATTCTTTTTATCAGAAAATTCTGATGTATTAAAGTTAAAATACGTCATAAAATGATATTATAGAATGAAGATAAAATATAAAAAAATTCTTTCAACAATTTAAAAATTTCACGATAGTTTGTAATATTTGTATTTTAGTTTAACCTTGTTTAACCTAAGTTTAACATTATTAATGGTCTGATATTCAATGTAAATACTAATCGCATTCAAAAGGTGGAAGTGTGTTATGTGACGTCACTTCCGTTTTACTGCTGTGTCCAGCCAATCAGCACGCTCGTTTTTTAAGACAGACTAAGCTCGCTGTTCCGACTTTTTGAAGCGCATCGAGATGCTGCAAACCACCCTAAGCCTAATCCTCGAAACATTCGAGAGAAGATAGCGGAAAAACTCCTTTAACCCAGAATGCCAAGGGAAAGTGAGAGGACGCTCTCACTTCCCGCTTCAGTCAACGGCGAGAAGACAAACGTCCACTACACCCCTCACAACGCCGAGACTAGTGACCAACAACAATCACGTCCAGTATCAGGAGACAGCTGAAAGACGACTTTGCAGTGACGAGACGAGAGGCGGAGAACCAACAACTCAAATATACAACCCGAGGCCATGAGGGAAAAATCACAACCGTGTGGCAGAGAAACGACGCACGGTAGGCCAAAGATTCACAATACCCTACCAACCAATTTTCCAATTTCCAATTTTCAATTATAATTAAACGTGCATTTTCCGATTTTATTTAAGCTCATATCGCATATCGCATTCATAAAGTCATGTGTTAAGTGTGTTATATGTGTTCTGTGTGTTATGTGACGTCACTTCCGATTTACTGTTACCAATTGGCACGCTCGTTTTTTTTTTTAAGACAATACGCTGTTTAACATTGGATTAATACAGTCCAAGATTTAACCCAACACGAATGGGACTAATGAGTTATTTAATTGTCAGCACAAATCACCACAAACAATGGTATACTTACAAGTTAGTTATTACAGCTAATGACAAAGTAAACTGCTTAAAGTTACAGATGCGATAATTGTAGTACTATAAATTTGGAAGAAGTTCAGGTTCCGACAGCGACATCACAACTATGTGCCATTTTATTTAGTCATAAAATATGAGAAAGGTAGAACGAATGTTTAATACATTCTGCATGTATGAGTTGGCAGGAAGTTTTCTGCTTTGACTACGGTACTCATAAACTGGATTTAACTTGACGGAATAGCTATTCTCCTGAGATAGCATCAGCCTTAACTTGAACTTCGATATTGCGATTGTATACTGACACGAAGTAAAAGATTTGATATTGGTACTATACTGTTATTACATCATAATTTCTATGAGCATAATCCCGATCAGGAAATGTGTTTTGAGTTTTTCAGATGTGGTGTTGTGAAAAATGTTTGTAAAAATATAAATAATTGACCGCGTAACTCATAATTTGCTTATTTTACTCTTGTTGTAATTGGTCGAGTGTCTTATTACGTTGGATATTGCTGAAAATTTATGCTGTTTACGTGCTTCTAATAACTATACCCTAATGGGAGTGCTTAATAATTACACTGTATTTATAGTACCGTATATATTAATAAATATCTACTAATTGTGTCATAACTAAGCTTATTGACTGCAGTCGAGCTCTTTTATAAGTATAAAAGCAACGGATAAAAGAGTACCTATAGCATATCTTTTCGAGATACTGTGTTGATGCCTTTCATTTTATTTAATACCTATTATATTTTTTTATTTCTCTTTATAACTGTTCTCTCATGAACGCAAACTAATTAATATCGTGTTGAGGGTTTATCGTATAGGTTTTCTATTGAGCGCTTTGCAAAGCAACAGTTTCGTAAGTTGTCTGGTACATTATCATAGGTATAAATTACCGTATGTATTTTCACATGCAGAATAGTTCTAAATTGGTGTTATGAACAAATTTTCTAAGTTCATAAACTAATCTTGAATCTATTGTGTTTACTTCGATCGTATATCTGCAGCAGGTATTGGAAGTATTTCATGCCCGGATAGCCGCACATTAAGATTTTTGCAATATTTTACAGTATTATTCCTATGAAATATTGCAGAAGTAAAGGTTGTCACTTGTCATCTTTATTTTCATTCTATTTTTACAAATGAGATACCGTAACGGAAAACCTAGTTTACAATAACTATACCGTATTGAGAAAAATGATTCTACAAATTTGTCAAAGAATATACCTTTTTTTCTTTTAAAACAGGCTTTTATTATTTGTGTAGTGTTATTCCAAGTTTTAAATTGTAATTTAAAATTGCATGCACAAAATGTTAGGAGAGGGGTGGGGGAATAACATATTTACGAGCAAGTGGGACACAATGCAATTAGGGATTTATTACTTCAGATGTAGATCACAATTTTGTTTACTCCGTATACAATACAATTTATTTTTCTAGCAAGCAAGTTAAAAATTAGTTTGTCACGCACCGATCAAACAAATTGCTTTCAACACTGGAATGACACCGAGTACAAAGACTAGATGCTTAAAATATAACTTAATCCTGTATTCCCTTCATCTAAATTTAGTTTCTGAACTGAAAATAAAATAAGTTTAAAGTTAGACTAGTTAGATAGGGAATTTTGTATATTCTGCGACAAAGGAATGAAACTGGTATGTATAGTTAAAAGTAATATATCAACCACAAAAAACAGATTGAATCCGCACCCTTTCTGCACTGCAAGTGATTGCGATGTACCGGTACTCGTAGTTGAAAATTAAGAAAGTTTATCAAATTATATCGATCTTCTAATTTTATATTTATTTACATTTTACAGCACACAAAACAAAAGTAAAATTTGATGATAAAAAATAGACATACAAGAAAACTTGTTTTCTTTATCTCGAGCTGAAAAAATCAACATAAACCAATACCGGTACACATTATTTAATCGCAAGTGCAAATAAAACACGGTTTGTATTTATTTCGAATTGATTAACTTGTGTGTAGTTCATGAAATTTTATTCAGTGATTTTCAACAGTAGCAATTATCAATATTCAATTATCATCATGCCTTTTATCCGGATTAACAAAAATACGAAACTTGTAGTACGTAAAACCGTAAAAAATATGCCGAATTTCGATCACCAATTATCAGAGGATTATGCAGTTTTGATTGATTCTTCGCTTTCTTGTGGCTTTCGCATTTTTTGGTTTTGTGTAGTCTCTGTTTGTTTTTTGTTATTTTCCACCCAAGTAACGAACAGATTTAACCATTATTTTTCATATCCAACGGCGGTTGATGTTCAATTAGATGTTCAGTCCAAATTATCAATTGAATTGCCTCGTATATTAATTTGTTCGCCTGATAATACTTACTTTATTAATACTATGAAAAATGTAACACAAGATTCTCTCTTAAATTGTATGTCGGCTATTTTTTCAATGTATGATCAAAAAGACGTTGATTATTCTAAAATATGGAAATACAAAAACGAATCTCTCACTATTGACAAATTAGAACCAATTTACGTGAGTAATTAATTATATGTACAGTAATACGAAACAGAATATTTGTTTCAATTTTTATTGCAGGGCATATCAAAAGAAAAATTAAAAACTTCATATACAACCACAATGTTTGGACAATGCACGGAGATAAAAACCGGCGGTTGAGTATACAACGATATACTGTACCGATAATAGATATTTTTTTGAATTTGTTTTCTGTTTGCTAACATAATAGAAATGACAGGACATAATATTAAATTTAAAGCACAGATTTCATTAAAAAACCGGTTATGCAGTCCATCAATATCATTCGTAAATATCTCTATCATTATTAAAGTACAGTGGAACCTGCGAGTAACGTACTCGCTTATAACTTAAACCCCGTTATAACGTCAAAAACATTTGGTTCTCAGACATACTAAAATACAAATTGAGTATTAATTTACTCGGTTATAACGTAAACCCGGTTGTAGGGAAACAACTGTTGGGTTCCTTCAGTTACGTTATAAACGAGTTCCACTGTATGCTTGTGAAATTATTTTATTAATTGCTTATACGGTTTCAGCTAAGTATTAGTGACAAAATTGACTTTTCGTGCCTTTTTCCTATAATAAGTGGCGTATTTGTTGACTATAGTCTAAAGTTTCAAGTGGTAAGCACCAAATAAATTTTAATTTTCTTTGTTTATTTTTAACACCGGTAACGGAGTACAGGTCACGCCTCATATTGAGAAAGTGTACCGTAGTTCATTATAGCGGGAACTTCATTAAAACAAATTTTTTCTTAATATCGAAATTTTGCCAATAATTTGTTCACTTTTTCGATAGAATGGTGAATGGATAATCATACTGTACAGTGGATGAGCATACAATGTAGGGGTTTTACCGGTTTTACTTTGTTTAGTTGATTACGGTATTTCGATTATTGAGATCACGTGATCGGGACTGGCCAATGTCACAAACCCCGCGTAATTTCAAAATAATATTTCGTATTTTACACGCATCTTAATTTTTAACCCATGTAATATTGTCAAAATGGTAGCTTTTGAACACACTTTGAATTTTTATCCACAATCATTTTCAGCTGAAAATGTTCGTAATAGTGAAAAGTATATGCCTTTCCGATTAGATTGTTGCAATCGCGAAAACTCCTTGTAATGAAATTTTTAACATGGATAACCTTTGCTTGGTCCTAGCCATTGACCAAAGATCACCAAATCCATAAACAATTGTTATAAATCAGTTCGTTATAGCGAGGTTTGACCTATCGTATTTATGCGTGTATAATACGATAGCATGCGACCACCCCTTTCATCAGCAGCAAAAAATTAAAAAAAAAAAAAAAAAAAAAAAAAAAAAAAAACATTTAACCGAAACCGCGAAACCCGACCCGAAACCACAACGGGTTATCTACCTATTCGAAGCACTGTTTGGTAGAATTATCCGGAAATTGTTGAAATACTAGAAGTTAGTCTTGATTGGCTATCAGCTGTTATAACTAATCTGACCATTATTTTAACAGGCTAGTAGGCCTAAGTACATTCTAAATACGTTACATCCACACAGAAAATGTCGTGAGGTGACCTCTAGATTACTTACTGTACAGCGTAGTCTGTACCAATAAACTAAAAATTCTAAAAATTAACCTATTTTGTATAATGTGATTACCCAAACCTTGTACAGATTTTCGTACAAAATTACTTGATTATACACGCATAAATACGAGTATATGAAGTTAAAGCTGCTTCACTGCAGGGCAAGATGCTGTACAGCTTGAGAGAATAATTGGAATTATGGGAGATTTCGATTCAAACAATTTTTATATAGAAGTAGTCGGTCAGATTAAAATTAGAACTTCTAATATGGTACTCATAGATTAATTTTATCAAATAAAACATTTTGTTATATTCTATCTCTAGTACACTTTTATAAGTACACCAAATAATCCATGCACCACTGACGAAAACTTCATTAAATGTTACAAAAATTGTTTAAAGAAAAGAATCGCCAAGGATGCTTCGTGCAAGTAACTGAAAATACAATTACAAAACCTAATCTTGCCAAATCATTTTTAAACATTTAAATATCGTAGGTTTCCTTTTACGAATCTAGATGTGGCTCTTCCACTTTGCAAGCAAGGCGAATCAGCAAAAGCAAAATCAAGTTATTTAACAATTTATAATACAACTTTAATACCTAAAGTTTATACCGAATGCAAATGCAAAAGAACGTGCAGACAATTGGCATTTACAGTATTTTATGACACGTATGATCTCCCAAACGAAAGCATTTTTTACTTTTCTGCAGGGTCAAGTGAAAAAAATTTAATTCAGCGAATCGCTTATGATAAAAACAACTTAGTGTCTGATATTGCTGGCAGTTTAAGTTTATTTCTGGGTTTATCACTGCCGTCAATTATAAACATGTTACAAATGTTTGTCTACTGGCCAATACGACGGAAGAAGCTTCAAAAGCAAAATAAATTGGAGAAATTAGTTTTTAAAACATACATTGTGTGCTTAAAAAGTAAAGAAAAATGTCAAGAACGGAAAATTTTCAAGTATGTGTGGCTTGCTGCTGTTCTTGTTTCTTTCGCACTGTGCGTATTTATGATTCATGAACGTACAACGCATTATTTTCAATTTACAACACGGCCCGTAATAGAATTGGAGTATATAAGTCAAATAACCTTTCCTTCAACTACGCTTTGTGGCGAGTTTATCAAGTTATCAAATTTGAAGAAAAAATTTTTCAAGAAAAATCGTTTGGCTTTAAATCTTACCAATTGGTGCGACGTGGAATTATTGGATTTATATTTGACTAATAAGCGATATACTTTGGATTACTTATGGGAAGCTGCTAAACTGCGACTGCCAGAAAATCCTGGGAGTATTTTGGAAGTATTGTATAGTAGGATAAAAATATGAATTTAGTAAATTGATCTGAATTACTTCTTCTTTAGTCGGTGTTAAAGATTCCTGCAACACGAGGAAATGAAACGACCGTTGCAACATACTTGGGAGATTGTGTTCATTACAAATTTTGTTAGTGCATTTAATTTAATGCTATGATATATTTTTAAAGTGTGTAATTAAATTTACATTCAGATGAAACAGAACATGCTGGTTTATTTTCTACGGTCTCTTTCCCATTTCTTCAAATCTCACAGTTACCAGTCTACGAATGTCCGAAGTCAGCGTATAAAGTGAGTGATTGGGTTACACTTACGATTAAAAACTTTTTTTTAAATTTCTAAACTATTTATGACTTTTAGATTTTTCTCAGTGATATTAATTCATCACAGTTTGAAGCCTTTGATCCATTAACAATAATTGATATACCTGTGCACGCAGTAACAAAAAACGATTTGAGTATGACTGTGGTAAACCCAAATGATATTTGCTTTTTTATACTCCTGCAAATTTTTATCATAACGTATGTGTATTAATTTGTTAGTTTCACCGATTGGACATTATCAATAAACCATGTATCGATAAGGATGAATATAGAAACTGTAAAAGCACATGTCTACAC